>QPKB01000012.1:20956279-21014491 GCA_003546025.1 Camphora micrantha | reverse complement strand
AACTGGGGGCAAAGGGTTCGAAGAAGTACCTACAGAGACTGAACAAGACCAGAGTCTACACCCCGCTTCGAGTTGGAAAGTCTTCGTCGACGGATCCTTTACCTCTAGAAGAGCCGGCGCAGGTGTCGTCCTCCAATCTCCAGAGGGACTGGTCATCGAGCAGGCCTTCACCCTGGACTTCAATGCATCAAATAATGAAGCTGAGTATGAAGCTCTGATAGCAGGATTAAACAGCGCCAAAATCCTAGGGGCTCGGTAGTTAGTGGTCTTCAGTGATTCACAGTTGGTGATCAACCAGCTAACTGGAGACTACCAAGCTCGCGACGACAGGATGGCTACTTATCTAACAATTGCGAAAAAGGTCCTCTCTCAATTCCAGACAGTCGAAATCAGACAGATCGGCAGAGAGTCTAATTCTCACGCCGACGCCCTTACTAGTCTGGCCTCTGCCGTCGAGGTAGGAAAGAAAAGAACCGTTGAAGTAGGATCGCTGGCAAGGCCCAGACAGAGCCTCCACCCGCCAAGAAAAAATCCTATGCCTGAATCTACGCCTGAGCTGGATGACCGATTGTCTCTTATCTAAGAGACGACTAGGTTCCAGAAGACAAAAACTGAGGCTCACCGAATCAGGCTCAACGCATCCCGCTTCTGGTTGTCTCCTTAAGGCAAGCTTACAAAGTCATTCACAGGCCGCGATATCTCAAGTAGTGTCCACCTACAGACAGTTCAAAGATTTCCTCTATGAAATACATGAAGGAATTATGAGGCGGCACACCATATCGAGAAGGAACGTCACTGGCGTATCGGCAATCAGTCAAGGCTACTGGTGGTCGTTACAATACAAAAAGACGCGCAGATCCATATGCAGAAGTCGTGAAAAATGCCAAAAGTTCTCAACACTCCCTCCATCAGCCAACGCAAAACTTGAGAATCACTCTCCAGTCCTTGGCCCTTCGCCAATGGGGACTGGACATCGTGGGAACCACTTCACCGAGCTCCAGGAAATAGAGGTGGTTGATAGTTGCCACTGACTACTTCACTAAATGGATAGAGGCAAAATCATTATCTCCAAACCAGCAGGACTCAAAGAGTTTCGTGTGAAGAAAATGTAAGGGTTTCGGTATCGTCCAAGAGCCTGGGTCTCGGACAACGGGATCCAGTTCGATTCTGTTTCCTTCAGCAGTTTTATACCAAGAGCTCGCCTATCAGGACACCACTATTCTACTCCCGCATACCCACAAAGCAATTGGTCAAAGCTGAGATCTTAATAAAGTGGTACTAGATGGCTGAAGAAGCGACTCGACCGAGCTAAAGAAGATGGGTCGAAGAACTGCAAGTGTCCTATGGGCCTACAGGACGACTCCAAGGCGCTCCACCTCGGCCAACGCTTTCTTCCCTCACTATGGGATGGAAGCTTCATTCCCCTAGAGATGCCTCCCGACTCGAGGTTTGAACTTTTTGACCAAGGCCCAAAACGAAATTAATCTATCTCGGAGTTGTCACCACTCTGTCGTTGGGAGCCGACGGGCCAGGACAGTCCGGCGGATTCACGAAGGACGGATAGTCCTCCGGGATCCCCACCTCCTTCAAGGCGGTGCGCCATGCCTTCAACCACGTCCTGTCCCGGACGCGGAAAACCTTCGCTCCATAGTAGGCGGTCGCTTGGTTCTCCGCGTCCTGAAAGGCGGCTTCGCTCTTGGACTTGGCCCTGGCCTCCGCCTCGTCTGCCCTCCTCGACTCAGCCTGAAGGTCGCTCTTTAGTCTCTCCACCAAGGCCTCGAGATCGGCGTTTTTCATCTTTTCGCTCTCGACCTCAATGGAGGCCTCGCCGAGCTTTGCCTCAAGCTTGCCCTTGAGCGCCTCCAGCTAGTCCGCCCTTGAGGTGCTGGCTCCCAACGCTTCCTCTAATTGCCTCCTCTCCCCTTCGAGCTCGGTGACCAGGGGACCCTGCTTATTAAACCTATCGATGACCACCATCAATTTCTGTAGTGTCTGTTAGAGAGGAGCAAACCAGAAGTAAATCAGAAAACAGTAGCCAAAATGAAATGCAACGTATGAAAGAGTACAGTCGAGGAGATCTTACCTGAAAGCACAAATGCATTAGTGACTTCAATAGCTTGGGGTCGCTCATCTTTTCCAGCCGAGCCATGTCACGCGGTAGCGCGCAGGCATGGCCGAGCGTCTCGAGCACGAGGGAGTTGGACCTCCTATGGATACAATCTTCCATCGTCATAGGCCTCCCCGGCTCAAGTAAGAAGCTCGGCTCCCAAAATGCCGGCTCGGCTGGCGGCAATGGACCACCTGAACCGTTCCCTTCCTCCCTTGGCCTCTTTCTCGAGTGACTCTCACTTCGCTCGATTTCAGCAGGAGACTGCCGACCCTTCGGACTCAGGTGCGGAGCCGACACTTCCTCTTCCGCACCCATGGAGGTCACGACGGGCCCGGGGGCAGAACGTTCGGCAGTGTCCGAAACTGCCGGTGGAGGAGATCCAGCCTCGTCTCCGAGCGCCAGCGTCTCTAAGTCCACGAACGCTGGGATCCGCGACATTTCGCCTAGCTTCGGCGAGGAGCGGCGGGCTCTTCTTCTCAGGGGAGTGCCGCTTGATTGCGGCTCGAGGGTGGATGCTTCGGCGTCGGAGGTGGCTCGACTAATGGCGTCAGTTGCAGCCCGGGAAGGTCCCCTCTTCGAACGCGACCGTAGATCGAGCTTTAGCCACGAGCTTGCTTGTCCCCGGATTTTCTCCTCGAGGCGGCTCCTGGGGAGGTTCAGCTCTTTTGTAGTATCCCCGATACTTCGGCTCGTAACCCAAGAGCGCCCAAGCTGATCTGGTGGAAAATTCGATGCACCTTGTGATCTTTCGATGCCACTCGTCTTTCCTCTTCCAGCCGACTCTCTTGGCTAGCTGTTTCCTCTCTCGGGCAGCTGCACAATTAACAAGAACATCAGCTCGGCAAAGAAAGAAGATTGTAAAATAAACGCAAGGAAGATAATTACTTGGAACGGCCCCGAGGTGACGCGGGACTCTATGCATTCTGTCCGCCTCGGCGCCGAACTCCCAGTTCCCCGAGATGCACAAGAGATCGTCCTCGGCATATTTGTTTGAATCTTCAAGCGCCGTAACGAAGCTCTCTCGGCGCGGCTTGACTCGGAGGTAGTAGCTGTCCTCCTTAGACTTACAGATATTGTAGACATCCTCGATGTCATGGATGTCGAGGTCAATATCAAGTGTTTTATTCATCACGCCCGTGCCCATAATGATTTTGTAGCCGTTGAGCAACGGCTGGCAGGGGGCAATGGACCAGGCACTGAGACAAGTCCTAAGCAAAGGGTCTAAGGGAAATCTCACTCCTCCCTCAATGATGGCTATCAGTGGGATAGGCATCCAACCGTCTGAGTACGAACGGAGCACATGGTCCACAGGGTCCGCCTGCCTGACTTGGACATCATCAGGAATGTCGTAGGCCCTCTTTAGCCCTTCTATGGCCACGGGGTTTTCTAACCAATGGCTATAGATGCCCATTTCTAAAAAGAGAAGAAGACGGAAAAGCCTAAAGGTGGAAGAAAAATGAAACCCCTCCCGATAAAAAAAAGGAAGGAAACCCACAAAGGGAGGCAAGAGTGAGTTGGGCAAAATGGGACTTACGAATCACTCGGGATTTCTCTCACGCGTCACTGTAACTTCTGCTCTCAAAGACCCTGAGAAGCTCTAGAGGGACTCTTTCGAATACGAGAAGCAAAGATCGGGGAGAGGAAGATGACGACACTATTTATAGGAGGAAGAAGCACCATCTTAGCCATCTTGAAGCGCCGTTTTCGAAATTCGAAAATGCCACATTGGAAAGCTGCAAACGCCCTCTGTTCGACGGCACAACGAACCGTATAATGACACGTGTCACCACCAGCGTATTTTCTGCAATGATTAAAGAGCAGCATTTATTGCCTAGGGCAAACGAAGGAAGATCGGATGAAGACCGAACGTCAGCGGCCGTCATTAAGACAGATCCTTGTCTAATCCTCATCATTATAGCTTTCGACTCTAAAGATTCCTGAACTTTAAAGAGTCGGAAGCTAGGGGCAATTGTGTGGGGCGATTCTCAAGACATCAAAATCATGCTAAACCCAACGATGATCTCAGTCGAGCGCATCCAGACTCGAGCACTAATGCGCTGGCCGAGGTAAGTATCGTCGTTGTGGTCGACTCTGACTTGAGGATGTCGTGACCTCGGCTATGTAACTGGTAATCGCGCACCTCGGCTACAACTGTGTACCAAGGTGCCAGATAAGACAAGCCCTGATAGCCGTCTCCCCTCTTCAGATACGTAGCGGAATATAAGTACTCGCCACTGGGATAGATACTTCATCCCAGCCGTCCAAATCCTCACCAGATCTCTGACAAAGCAGCATCAAGCGGCTATGAGCATATCAGGGCGGGGCCCAAGAAAAGGTCCGATGGGACCTTCACCACGACAAGTTAAGCCCAGTATCACTCGCATTTAATGTGACGTGGGCTGATCGGACCACCATTTAATGCGATATGGGATGTGATGGACCCTCATTAATTGCTTTGTGGCTGATGAGACTTTAGCAGTCAGATCATCAGGCCCATCAAATACCTGGAGAATCTCTTATATATAGAGAAGAAGTTGTTCCCACGCAGGTACGTAAGCATAAATTTACATATGCATGAACGCTGCCTCTCTTCTTCTCCAACTCGAGATCAGTTCTTGCACTAACTTGAGCATCGAGAGAACCCTGCGCTGCCCACAGCCAGGGTCCTCGGACTGTTCTTTCTCCCCTTTCAGGTCCCTGAGCGGCTAGCTCTCTACGGTCATTTGGATAAGTCCTGTAAGGCTCCCCCTAATCTTGTGAGTCACATGTTATGCTCTTACACTAGGATAGTGCTGCTTACATAAAGCAAAGAATGAATCTAAAGAGGAGCTACAAAATGGGGAAGTCATTTTACCAAGAGAGTAGGAGGCATTTGCCATTAAGAATTGATAACAGCTTTTTGTGTTAGTTTCAAATTACTAAAGAGAACAAGGTTCCTGACCTGCCACAAACTGAACAGAGCAACTAGAAATAAAGCACCCATGCCATTTTTAGCATTAGGACAAGAACTAGCTGAGAGGGAGCTCCATATAGAAGAGGCAGAGACTGCAGGAGGGACACTGAAGTTGCCTTAGAGCTGAAACCAGTCCCAGAAGATCGAAGCAAAGGGGCAGAGGAAGAATAGGCTCAGCCATCTTAACATGACAAGAAACTAAGAGGAGATAATTTTCAGAAAGTGATAACTTAACCATAAGAAATAGAAATTTCAATGTGATTTACACTAATTAAGGCAATGCTAACAGTGATTATTTTTATTGGTGTTTACATGCTCAGCCATCATTGCCTTCGAATAAGAATATGTAATTACTACTAGACCTAAGCACTAGAAGATTTGCATGACAAAACATATATTTTATCATCTCAAGAGATATGGCGCATTGCAACTAGACGAAGTGGAAATCTTAGGCCGACAGTGACGCCTCCAGCTTCAGACATGTCTAAGTCCTCCCCTCTCAAACCATCTGGCATCTTCCAATCAAAGAAATATAGAAGATTGGCAAGAGAAAGTTCCATGGTAGGGATGGCAAATGATATTCCCGGGCATGCCCTCCTTCCAGCGCCAAAAGGAATGTATTGAAAGTTTTGACCCTTAAAATCAATAGGGTTATTGGCAAATCTCTCTGGCAGAAACTCGTCAGGCCTTTCCCATGACTTGGGATCCCTCGCAATAGCCCATGCATTGACAATGACCCTTGTCTTTGAAGGGATGGAATAACCTTGCAGCATAACTTCTGTATTGGACTCCTTTGGAGCTAATAATGGAGCGACAGGATGTAGACGCAGAGTCTCCTTGATTACACATTTTAGGTAGTGCATTTGGTGAAGGTCATCTTCCTCCACCTTTTGTTTTCCAGCCATCACTCTCCTTAATTCGTCTTGAGCTTTTTTCATCACTTCAGAATTCTTTGTAAGTTCTGCCATGACCCATTCCATTGTCATCGCTGTGGTTTCTGTTGCAGCATTGAACATGTCCTATGTATGGAATAAGGCAGCATGAGTCATTATGCTAGTTAATTATTATATGAAATTTACATGGGCATATTTAACACGAGAATATATTTTGTTACCCGGAAATCAATGGGTCTACTGAGTCCAACAAATAGCAGTTTGAACCTTCCTAACCAGGCTTTATGCTTTAACTTTGTCAAGTTGGGCCAGGTCCATGGAAAAACTTGACTGCGACTTTATAAGTGTTTTGTGTACCTGGATCTGACCTGTGCCTAAGTAAAGGACCTAGGCCTAACTTTGGTGTGCCGAATCCATATATAGTCTTCAGTTACGGCCTTAATAACTTATTATTCATATTATATAATAAGATTTTATTAGATTATATTTCAAAAGGTATAATACTGCTGACCTACTATATTATTTCATATAACGTATGTGTAACAGGTTCTAGAAAAAAAATAAAATATGTATATGTATAGTGTAACAGATAATATATTGGTATATATTGTGAATTATTACATAGGGGAGTGATAATTAAACCCTTATTGTTGAGGTCAATTGAGGTCAAGTAATACTTATCCATTTTAGGCACCCATTGCATCCATTTGCCCATGTTTACAGGATGGTTCTAATGTTGACATAAATCATGCTATATATATATATATATATATATATACACATGGAAATGTTCCTATATATTGTTCCTATGATAATTTTTTTAGGAGCACCACTTTATGATCCATCCGAACCTTTTACACATGGGTCTCCCTTAATATTACACGGACCCAGGTTCACGCCCACTAAAATGAACTCGACCGTTGGATACAGGGTCAATCTTTTTTGTTTAATGTAAAACCGTTAAACTTATATACCGTAGATCAAGAAGATAGAGTTACGAGATTGACACCCACACCCCACCCAAAAAATAAAATAATAATAACAATAAATAGATGTCCCATGATTTGTGGGGCTCAATGTGGACCCAGTAACCGCGTTGTGCACCCCAAATGTGCATCATATGTCTTTTGAAACATTCGCATCTTATACAGAATTGAAAGCAAAACTTATCCAAGTCCAAAATGTCGTCTCTGAATAGAAGGATACTTTTTTTTTTTTTTTTTTGGGTAGAAGGTAAGGAGGATCATTGATTAAAAGAAAGGGAAAAGAAAGTTAAGGAGTAAAGAAACTTAAAATTTGGCTTGACGATAAGAAATGACATTTATTTTATTTGAAGCAATAGAAAAAGATCAAATAGTGATTATCCAATTCAATGGTGGATATTACTTCGATCAAAGAAAAGCATCATATGATGATGGATGGGCATTTGTGCAACAAATGGAAGGTTTAGATATCTCCTATTGTATGAAAATAATCTTTTATTATTATAATTTTTATTTATTTATTTTTTCAATAATCTTTTATTGAAAATAAAAAATAAATCTAGGAAAATCAAATGAAGCAATTCATACAATATGATATTTTCAACTTACTAAGATGATGGCTTTGATGCTATCCCTATCCATTTCCACCCCAATCTCAGAATACTCCTGCAAATGGAGCAACACATCCACAAAGTCTCTTTGATCATCCCCATCTTGACCGCCTATCTCCTTCCTCTCCTGATGCTCCTTAATCACACGATCAAGAAAAGCATCCATGGTACGAGAAGCCTTGTTCAATCTCCCATTCAACCCCGTCACCACATCGACCCATGCAAGTGAAGGAAAGTAATCTCCTATGCAAAAAGCCGCCAAAAGCACGCCATATTCCCTGATCATATTGAAAAACCCCTCATTTCCATCCTCTCCTCCGTACTTTTTCCCCAAAGCGACCCTCGATACGATGCTGTTGGAGAGTTTGGTCAGCACATGGCGCAAATCAACGGCTGAGGAAGTGATGCATGATTCGGACAACTGATCGATCATGGAGACCACCTCCTCTTCTCTAATGCGCCGGAAGGATTTCACCTGCTTGTTGCTTAAAAGTTCGAGGACACAAATCTTTCGTACTTGTCTCCAGTACTCTCCATATGGAGAAAAGAGAATGTCTTTGCAGCCATAGAAGAGTTGTTTAGCTGAATATAATTGAGGTCGGCCTGCAAAGGAGAGATCATGGGTTTTCAGGATTTGTTGAGCCATTTCTGGGGAGGATATGATCAGGGTTGGGATGCGAAAGAGATGCAGAAGCATCAACGGTCCATATTTTTCGGAAAGATGGCGGAGAGAGCGATGTGGGAGAGAGCCCAGCTGAAGGAGATTTCCAATGATGGGGAATTTTGGGGGAGATGGAGGTTGGTTGGGTTTCTTGGATCTTGTCACAGTGACAGAGAGAAGAGCAGCAGAAGCCAGGAAAAGAAGAGAGAGGACTAGAGCTGTGGCCATTGAGTCCTGGTTGAGTTAGAATCTGAGGGAATTGCATGTTGTCTGTGAGAAATTTAAAAGAAGTGGATCCTTAATCCTTAATTATTTTAAGAAAGAACTTTCAAGCAGTCGATTCAAATTTCTACCTATCTTACGCAGGTCAAGAACCCCTGATTTGACTCCCCCACTCACTCGTGCGTTGGACGTGTTTGGAACTCTATCATGGGGCCCCCTATTGACAATGGGGACCGTTTGACAATGAATTTCATCTCCTCCCAGGACGTAATACGATCATGATTTGATGGTACTTATATCTCAATCTTTATTTTTTTCAATTTTTCTCTTTTTGTGATTTTTCTATCGAGCACGTGACATGTTTATTCGGAAACTCCGCATCTGGCCCAGATTTACACGTGGATACTCAAGCCATGAAATAGGCAGCAAGAGAATAAGGGAGGAGCTCAAATCTTGACCATTCATTTGAATAGCCTCAGATTAAATTAATGCATAATAATTTGTCAAATATCTAGTACCATAGAGAACCATCAAACTCTTCTTGCATCTGCTACAGTGCCCACAAGCCATCTGGTCTTGCATAAAATAAAAGTGAGTAATAACCAGCAGCTTTTAAGTATGCAATTAAGCTGCAGACGACCATGAATTATTCAGTCCAACACTCCAACTAGTTTATGTCCAGATCTAGTTTAACTTGTGGTTCGCACAATGAAAGAACCCAGCATTCTATTTTTAGTTAAAAAAATATTGGAAGGAGGATTGTGAACTATGAAATCAGAGACACAATCACCGTCGAAATGAGAAATACGTAAAGACAATCACCGGAATCTCTCCTTACAGGTTTCAACAATGGCGGGTAGCAAAGTCAATGTGACAGCGACGATAGGTGAAAGGTGATTGTCGCCAGCACCAGTCGACCCACCATTTTCATTTGAAAAAAGTCTAAATGTACCGAACATTGGGATCGGTCCAAAGACCGGTCCCAATGTTCGGTCCATGTAGCAGGGCTCTTTAATTTGTAGGGCGGACCCAAACCAATAGTCCGGTTTTTGGGGCAACTCTAGGATTACCAAGTATGCTTGGAGGCTAACCCAAGTTTTTCATTTGAAACTTAAAAAGGAGACGGACCAAAAATTTTAAGAGTGTTATACACACACACACACACACCCCTCTAAGGTTTCAATGATTTATAAATATACTCTAGTAGTTCTAGTATTTGTAAATAGGTTCCTATTTTTTCATTTTAATACATTTCGTGTTCCCAAATGAGTAACCACAATGAGATTTGTATTGAGCTTTAATAAAAATGACCGCTTTACCCTTGCATCCATTAAACAAAACTGAGTATATTAGTATTTAGAAAATACCATTATTTTATCCCAACTCCCAATTGTCTCTCTCAATAACTTTTTAATCCATATGATGATGAAGCATAGTCATGTATTTTGAAACTATGTGGGATATTTTCATGATACCGAAATTGCCCTAGTTTCGGTAAGAGTACCAGCTAGGTATGTCCTGGTCTCAATTTTATACGTCTCGGATCTCGGCAATAGTGTCAGTAGGGATATTCTCACAGTACCGAAATCATTCTAGCTTCGGTAAAGGTATCAGCTAGACATGTCTTGGTCTCGGTGAGATTGTTTTAGTTTTAGTAATGGTACCAGTTAGGCATAATGCATCTCGGCAATAGTACCAAGATACTTTTATGCTATGACCTCGGTATCATCTTCAGATCGATTGGATTAACCGAGATGAGTACTGAGCATACGTCCACGTTGCAGAACGTATTGACAGATAAGGATAAACACCAGATAAAGGTAAGGAGTTATCCTTATTCGGTAATTACGTCCATAATCCATGAAAGATCAGGGAAGAGTCCGAATAAGACTCTATCATCGAAAAATCAGGACGAGGATCATTGGACTCTCAACCTATATATACAGGGAGCTAAATCAGAAGAGATACGCATATATGCACTGATACGTAATCCAGACATTGTCTTTCTCTCTGCTCAATCACCCTTTGTCTAGTTACTGAACTAACTTAGGCGTCGAAGTGCATTTTGCTGAGTGCAGCCATGGTCTCTGACCTATATTTCTCCTTCCCTTTTAGGTTTTAGGCATTCGATTCTTCCCAAGAAGAGCTTTATTTCTATCGAAACAAGTCCGTAAGAATTTAGGCACTTACAATTGGCGCCGTCTGTGGGGAGGATCAAATCAAATTCATAGACACCATGCCTCCAAAAGTTAGAAAGGGCGGTGAATCATCAAGGACCTTACCACCACCAGCAGCATTGCCAACGCAATTGCCGCCAGTCCCTCGCCAGAGGAGATCCGGGACAAGGTCTGGTGCAGTGTGCGTGGAAGGGCCCCAGACTCAATTAGGTTCATCTTCAAGGGAGGTGATGGCACTTTCCTAGCAAGATAACCTTCTGATGGAGCATCCCCAGCAAGACGATCTTCAACTGGAGTGTTCCCGACAAGATAAATCTCCAATGCCAGCTAGATCTTATCAATCCCATCACTGGATTAACGATGATGATGATGACAACCCGCTCATCACGGATATCAAGGCCTGAAACCTTGTTATCCAAGAGCAAGATGAGTTAATTCGTCAACTCTGGCAGCAGCTCCAAGAAAGGACGAAGGCCCCGATTCCACCCCCTAGACGCAACCAAGCTCCTTCGGCCGAAAAGGATTTGAGACAGATCCTGATTATCAAGAGGCGTGATCGAGCTTATGACGAGGGCTCGAGTAGCAGCCACTTAGATGATGACTCAAAGAGGTCGAGACAGAGATCGGAAGATGACGACGACTTAAGAGAATGGCTTGACCGATAAGTCAAGCAAATGGTCCAGCAGAACATGGAGGTGGTTGGTTTCACCGGAGATCGGCTGAACGCTTATGACTCTGAAGACCTCGACACATCTCCCTTCTCTCAGGAGATAAGGGACTTTTCTCTCCCTGAAAAGTTTTGTGTCCCAAGGTTTGTTCTTTATGATGGGACTTTGGATCCAACAACACATCTTCAACATTTTACCCAAAGGTTGTCAGTATGGGGCAATATAGGTCACCTGAACTATAGAGTTTTCTCTTCTAGTTTAGGAAACCTCCCCCTAAAGTGGTTCTGCGCACTTCCAGATGGGTCAATTTCGAGCTGGCGGCAGCTCCGGAATTCCTTCATGGAGAAATTTCAGGCTTACAGTGTCGTCCCCAAGACAGACAATGACTTAATAGCCATCAGAATGAGGCGGACCGAGAATATCACACAGTTCGCTAAAAGGTTCTGGACTATCTATAGCCAAGTCGAAGACGCCACAGATACGGTGGCAATCAAGTCCCTCAAACAAGCTCTACAGCCCGGTAATGAGCTTCGAAAAGACTTGGTTCGATTCTCTGTGGTCACAGTGAAGGCATTGATGGTCAGGGTGAATCAGTTCATTAAGCAGGAAGAAGACGAGGCCCATGCTCGGGAAAGCTTTGGCCTTTGGCAGGAAGACAGAGCCTCCAAGAGAGACAAAACATCATCTCGAAAGGAGGAGGCGGACCGAAACAAGGCATCACTGAGCTCAGTAGTGATCTCGGCCTCCACCTTGGGGGGTAGAAAGAAGTCCAAACCAGCTGCAGCCTCCTATAAGGCTGAGAACACAATCTTTAAGGAGTCAATCTACAAGCTCCTCGGCGGGATCAAGTCACAGTCGTTCTTCAAGGGGCCGCTGCTAATGAAGGGTGATCCTTCTGCTTGAGATCAAAACAAGTTCTATGCTTACCACAAGCAAAATGGACACAGAACCAAAGATTGCATGGCCTTCAAGTCCCACCTCAAAAAGCCCGTCAAGGATGGACACTTAAAGGATTACATCAAAGAAGAAGGCAATCCGACTCACCAGCGCCGAGATGATTATCAGGACAGTGATGAGCCGAAGGGCATCATTAACATCATTCACCTAACTCCCACACCAAAGGGGAGCAATCAAGCTCGTGCTGAGGCTAGGAAGGCTTCGCACAACAAGCAGGTGATGACGGCCGAACTAGGACCAGCTACCAAGAAAGCTCGGAAAGAGAGGCCCAAAATCTGATTCTCAGATAAGGACCTAGATGACATCCAACTCCCTTACGACGATCCTTTGGTTGTAACCTTGAAGTTAAAGAACTTCAAAGTACAAAGGATTCTTGTGGACCCCGGGAGTTCATCCGTGATCCTCTACTTCGATTGCTTTAAGAAGATGGTTCTCAAAGAAGAAGACTTGTAGGAAGCACGCACTCCCTTGGTGGGCTTCAACTCGAAGCCGGTGTATCCCAAGGGAAAAATCTCCCTAAAAGTCCAAGTTGAAGGCGCCTCTATATTAGCCGACTTCCTTGGGGTGGATGCACCATCCCCATTTAATGCAATAATAGGGAGAACTTGGCTGCACAATATGGAAGCGATGCCATCCACTCATCACCAAAAATTGAAGTTCCCATTAAAGAACGAGAACGGTAGAATCGAGGCGATCACGGTCCGAGGCGACCAACAAATGACTAAACAGTGCTTGATGGTTGTAGTACCTGGTGAAGCAGGTGCATATGGCTGAGCTGGATAAAGAATCCAAATTTGAGGACGTCGACCGAGCTCCAGCAGACAAAAAGCATTGAAGATCTGACCGGGATCAGGATCGATCCCAATGATCCTGAAAGATATTTTCTTCTTGGAAGTCAACTCCTTGAAGCTGAGATGCCCGAGTTCTTAAACTTCTTGTTACAGAACGAGGAAGTTTTAACGTGAAACACTTATCTAGAATTACGCTATAGTGGTCGTTACAGAACATCCACTTAAGTCCCTTTTCAGAAAGGCAAATTTCTCTGGAAGAGTCTCAAGATGGGTTGTCGAGCTAGGGCAGTATGATATCCAGTTTCAACCTAGAACAGCAATAAAGGCCCAAGTTTTGGTAGACTTCACTGTGAAGTTTCTTTCTCCTAGTTCGGCACCGAGCCAGCTCAAAACCGAACTGAGGGGCAATGAGGATAAAGATGATGTTACCAAGACCGAAGAAGAACAACCTTGGAAACAATTCCTTGGTTCATCATAGAAGGCCTTCGTCAACAGATCCTCAAAATGGCTGGTGCTAGCATAGTCCTCCAATCTCCAAAGGGCCTAGTCATTAAGTAAGCCTTGACACTTGGCTTCAAGGCGTCCAGTAAAAAATCTGAGTACGAAGCATTGATTGCAAGGCTCAACCGTGCTACAATCCTAGGGGCAATTGGTGGTCTTCAGTGACTCCCAATTGGTGATGAGCCAATTGAACAAAGACTACCAAGCTCGTGACGAAAGGATGACAGCCTACTGTTGAGTTCATAAATTTGCACATTTACGTATCATTTTAGGATGAATTATGGATTTAATTAGGTGAATTGCATCATTATTAATATAATTTCAATATTTCATGCATTTTCACCTACGAACCTGAATTTTCATACTTTTCATACATTTTCTGTATTAACTTAGAAAGTTTTGCAATTTTTCTCCGAAGAGTCCCAGTTGGAGTAGAACTCTGTCCGGATGGGTCCCGCTTCAGTATTTGATGTGTTGAATTGGAATGTGCAGAAAATGAGAATTGCAGGCCTCTGTCACGAAACCCACTTTCAAGCACACATTGTCATTATGGGCCCTGCATTGCTGAATTGAAGTAAATTGAAGAATTCACCATGTGGACCCCATACACAAGCCATATGCAAATTAATCAAATGAGGGGTCCACTCATCATGTCAGTTGAAGAGTCCTAACTACAGTAGAAGACTTCTCATAGGGCCCACTGTTCATGTCCCACATGGCAGGGTCCGCAGTAGTTGCAAATTTGAAATTATTGATGGATAATTCAAAAGGTACAAATTATGATTGGAACAAAAGAAGAAGAGTTTAATGATCCACATCTGATATCCTTTCAAAAATGAAAGTTGTGCAAAGATAGAATCCATTGCAAATTAAATTCTAGAAGTTAATCCCGTTTTTCTCAGGACAACTCATCTTTAAATGGCCATAACTTTCAATCCGACTGTCGGATCGATGAAATTTACCTACCGTTGAAAAGCTTATTCAGAGTAGATATCCGTGGTGCCCCAAGAACGTGCAAATCAGAGCTATATTGACAAAGTTATGGGCCCAGAGATTTTCATGTTCATTTTTAGACGGGATTGCAATTAAATCCATACCGTTGATACTCAATTGCTGCACATCCCTTGTGGGACCCCATCTGAAGATTAGCCAAGCCACCCAGAGGTTTCCAGAAGCTTCCACCTCATTCAAATTCAAAAAGGATAAGAGATGTACCTTATCAATAAAGATAAATCAAATTTGCAGAGAAGGTGTCTAGATTCAATGTATCTGATAGATAACCGGAGAAATAAAAGGAACCAAAAAGTAACTCTCCCTCCCTTTGGACGTCCATACCTCTCTCTCTCCTCTTTCTCCTATTCCATAATTAATATAATTTAAGAATTATTTTTGGGTATTCTGGAGCCCTATTCCAGAAATTAGGAATTTTTAGAAGAAAGCTTTTTGAGAGACAATTGTACAAGGAGATGCTATCAATCAAATTACTTATGGAGTTCTTTTCAATGGCTGGCTAGATTTCTGGATTGAAGCATACAGATGAAGCTAAGTAGATTTTTAATTTAATTTATGTGATTTTTCTATTATTTTTTGTCTCTTTCAAAATGCATGCTCTATTAGAATAATAGATCTGTCTTCATGCCTTAGGCAGCCTCTGTTTTGATTTCTAATGAAAATAGTTTAATGATTTATACTTATTTTGATAGATTATGCTTAGGGCTAAGATCCTTTGATAATTTATGCTTAATTTGATGAGTCATGCTTATGAGTTTTTATTCTTTTATGAGGTGAAGGAGGTCTTGGGTTGTGACCTTATTCTTAAAAATTGATTTTTGCAAAAGACAAATCTTCCGGATCCAAAACATTGATTTGTTTAAGATCTGAGTTGTTTTTGGGAAAAATAGTAGAATAATTGCATGGATGAATTAATTATCATGCTTAGTGGATTTTGGATGCTCTGATCTCTGTTTTATATATTTGATTAGTTTGTGTTTCTGAATTTTTTTCTAATTTCTTTTCTTGGATCTCAATTACTTATTAATCTTTGATAAAAAAAAATAAATCAGATTTTGAATTTTAACTTAGTAGTTCTCCTTGTGGAATTCGACCTGTACTTGCCACTGTCTCAAAAAGACAACTGTGCACTTGCAGTATTAAAAGATTGAATTTAAATTCACATCACCTACCTAGCTCAAGCAAAGTAGATCGGTTTTGGTTGTCTCTGGATGGCATGCCGGCTCAAAATCTGGCTGAAAGCAACTCGGTTTTGGTAACCTGGCACCGAACTAGCATGGTCCATTCAAGGTGGTCTCGGTTGCCAGGCAATCGACATACAGACTTGAGGACATGGATGGTAAAGAGTTACCACGGCCATGGAATGCGATGCACCTCAAGAAGTATTTTCCTTTCAAATTATAGTCAATTTTTGAAATCAATAAAAGTTATTCTTTTGGAAGAACCGCTCTTTGTTGCTTTCAATTATCGCCAAGTTGTAGAACTCGGCAATTACCTACCTGACTGCTATGGAGCATTAGGGAAATAGAGAAATGCCTTAAATAGTTAAGGCACATCCGAAACACTAAGTTGGAGAACTTAGTGGTTGCCTCGATGTTAGGAATCAAAATAAGTTTGGTTACGGAACCGAACTTAAAGTACTCTATCGCCGAGGTAAAAATTGCAGTACCCAGTTTGCTATTGTTAAGCTCGGTTAATGAACCAAGCTACAATACGGACAAATTTGGTTGTTGAACCGAACTCAAGCAAATTGACCGGTTGTTGAACCGATCTAAGGAACTTGAGAATATACGAGATTCCGGTTGTTGAACCGAACTCAATTACTTAAGCAGATTGATCTCCTAAACGTGTGGACCTCGGTTAACGAACTGAAATCGAGCACATGTAATTCTGGAAGAAATGTTTGGTTGCAAGCATGAAAAAGAGAAAGTGCAATTGTATCTATAGAACCAAAGTACAATGTTCGGCCTACATCTGAGTCAAATTAGAAGGAAAATGAAACAACAAAGAAAATCTTTAATCGGTGGCCTCCATGGTAGCATCGGCCTCGGATTGAGCAGCTTCAGTTGCGGCCAAAGTAGCTTCGGTCGTGGCCTCAGTGGATGGAGCGAGGGTGGTAGAGCTTAATCCTGCTCCAAGCCAGGGAACTTATGAGGATTCTTATAAGCAGGGCGGTCCTTGGGGACCCCTGCTTCCTTCAGTGTGGCCAAACACCCGAGCTCCCACACTTGTTGACTCACATTGAGGACCTGATCCTTGTAAAGTGTCGTCGCCTCTGCCACCCGTTCATTGAAAGCAACGTTGGTCTTAGCCTGGAATTTGGCTTCAAGCTCGGCTTTTTGCTTCTCCAAGGTGGCTTCAAGCTCAGCTTCTCGTTTCTCTTGAACCTCGGTCTTGGCTTTTAGTCTACAGATCTCGGCCATTGTCGTATCAAGCTCAGTCTTGAGGCCGGAGTTTCTATCCACTTGCTCCTTCAGCTCCTGATTGCTTGCTTCCAAGGCGGGTTGGAGGTCCTTCTTTTCTGCCTCCAGTCCTGAAACCTTGGAGTGTTTCTCCTGAAGCCTTTCTAGGGCAACCTAACATTTTTACACTACCTGTAGAAGGAACAGGCGTCAGGAAGTAATAACCGAGATTAAGTACTCGGTAAAACTTGTGGAAGACTTACCAAAATGGCCGATTGCATCGATGAGACCGCTAGCGTAACGTCATCAAACTCTCTGAGCCTTTGCATGTCCCGTGGCAGGGCGGAAGCTCGGCCAACCGCGGCAACGAAGAGGGCATTGCCGGATATATGATCTTCCACCGTTAACGGCCTTCCGGGTTCGACTTGGAAGCTCGGTCTCCAAGGAGCCAACCCGGTGGGATGGGGTGCCATGATTGCGCCAGGAACCTTCTCGGGAGCCTCGATCCTAGCCCTCTTCTCCCTTGGGGCCTTCTCCTGTGTGGTTTCAACAGGATGCTGCCGAACTCCAGTACTTAGAGAAGTAGTAGGAGTGGGAGTAGAGGCATCAGCGGAAGCTGAGGACATGGAAAAGGGAGTAGGATCAGAGGCAGCGCTAGGGGGCGTGGGGGCACGAGGAGCTGGGCCTCCAACTACCAGAGCCCCCAAATCCTTGACCATCACGGCAGGTCGACGCCGTTTCATGTCTTCTCATTCTTCCGAGCTAGGGGGAGAGCTAGGAGAATGGACGACTTGTTGTGATCTCCCCGACCTCGAGGAGGTCTCAACTTCCACAGTGACTATGCTGGTTTCGGCAGGCTCGGCAGTTTTCGAGTCGAACCCCGAGGTGGTGGCCTCTGCACCAGAAGCAACCCGATGCTCAACGTGGGTTGAGGCCTAAACTGGCTCTGCCCTTTCCACTTCATCAAGAGCTTCACGTCCTCCCCTTACCTGAGGTTGACTAGTCCTCCTCTTGATGAAGAAGTGGTACCTCGGTTCATAATTTAGCAGCGCCCAAGCAGCTCGTCCACTGTGACCTCAATAGTTGTACACAACCAACTCGATTGGCTTCTTGTCTTCTCTGCCGAGCGTCTGCACGACGAACAAAGAATGTTAGCTCTATGAAACAAGAAAAGGAAGGGAAAAGGAGAACTCGAAGACAAAGGAGTCAGTAGTTACTTGGAGGGACGGGAAACTTTGTCTATCCATGTCACCTCGGGCACGGTTGCTTCAAATTCCCAATTGCCCAAGACGAACAGGCAATCATCCCCGGCGTATTTGTTGGAGTCTTCTAGGTCATTGATGAGACACTCCTGATTTGCCTTAGCTCGGAGATAATAAGTGTTATTGCCTCCTCCGGACTTGCAGAGGTCATAGACCTCAATATCGTGAATGCTGAGGTTAATGCCTAGAATTCTGTTGAGCTCTACGACACCCATTCTGATTTTGAAACTGTTCGGCATCAACTGGCAAGGGTAGAGGTGCCACTTCTTAAGGCAGGTCCTAAGAAAGGGGTGAAGAGGAAATCAAACCCCACCTTCAACTATGATCACTAGAAAAAATGGCATCCAGCCATTAATGAAGATATGACCATCATAGGGGTTTTCAAGGTCATCCAACCTAATCAGGACATCGTCGGGTATCCCGTAGTCAACCCTGAATTCGACTATGGCCTTTGGGGTTTCTACTCTATGCCTATAGATACCCATTATTGAAGCTTGAGGAAGAACGAAACTCAAAAGGGGGGAAATGGCCAGAGAACCCTAAAGGAAACCAGAGAACAGAAATGAACAGGGGAAGAAGAGAAGATTTACGGATACAAGATGAACGAGACTGGACTCGAAAGACGCCGAGCTCAGATTCGGAGGAACTCGACTTCGGCGGAACTTCTCTCTTCTGCAAACCCTCTCTTTTCTCTAATGATTGTGAAAGTGAAGAACGAGAGAGAGGCACCTCTATATATAATGAAAAAAGAGGTGCCCCTTCAAATTTCGAGGACGCACGTGCAAAACGTCGCCTCAAGGACTGGCATGTCTGGACAACCAACCAGGCGGTGACACGTGGTGCCACCAATATGTCTTCTGCATCGATTGCGACGCGCAATTAATTACCTCGGGCAGATGGAGCGACACAGTGATAGAGATCAAATGTCAAGGACCGACACCGATATGAAATATAGTATGATCTTCAAACTCAATGTTCAGAAGGCTCTCCCATCATGATACTTAGCTTCCGACCTCAAAGAGTTAGAGAACTCTAAGTTGTCAGAAGCTAGGGGCAATTTGTGTGGGACATTTTCATAATACCGAGATTGTCCTAGTTTCGGTAAGAGTACTAGCTAGGTATGTCCTGGTCTCGGTTTTATACATCTCGGCAATTGAGCCAGTGGGGATATTCTAGGTATGTCTAGTGCTCGAGCGAACAAGGGCTCGCGCGAGTGATCCACTTTGTGGATGAGGTCCGCTCGAGCGACATGGATCCGCTCGAGCGAACCTGAAGCTGAGGAAGGGCTCCTTTTTTCCCAATTTTATGGTGAATTATCACCCTTAATCTATCCTAACCCACCATAATCATCTCTACTGGATAATTATGGTGTACAACCTTGTTCCACAGGAAATTAAGGCTTCAAATACCTTTATGACCCTAGAAAGGAACCATTAACTTTGTTACTTGGTCTAAAGGGTATTCATTAGTCTAGCACTATGCCATGAGGGATAGTTTAGAAATTCAACATATTTCTCTTAATAAGTGACACTTAAACAAGATAGTAGTACGTTGACTTTCCGAACCTACTTTGTATTGGACGGTGAGAGACTAAAAGTAATAGTCTAGTATTAGTTAGTAAAAATGTCTTGATTTCTTTAAATTATTGCATTTCATATTTAATTCCAATTTCTTTATTGATATCAAATATTAATTTAGTATATTGGTTGCATTATTAGTATTCATGGTGGTTCAATTTTCCAATTCCAATTCGTGGCTTAATTATCATATAACCACTTCGGTATTCGTTGGAAATGCGGATTGAGTAAGTATTCGTGTGGACATGATTATTATTTTATTCGATTATGAACAAGTGATACTAAACTTACTCCAATCCAATTATTATGTGATTTGATTGAGTCAGCACTACTTAGCTTTGACCCTGTGATACCCGACGGGGTTGAACTTTGTTTAGTTATTCGAGACTACTATAGTAAGTTATATGGAGCATCGTTACTCCAGACCCGGGTAGCCAGCTAGCCTTTGGCCAGGCCGCTGGTGACCTCCCAACTAGATTCGCTCTCTTTTGATAGGATGAGCTCAATGTAGTAGCCAATTAGTATGTCTCACTCCCCTTTGATTCATAAGCATAAATTATTCGATTTTCGCATAATTTGCTTAGTTATTATTTAGCATTGACATCTGTTAATTTAATCGTCTTTCAATATAAATTGAAACATTATGTATTTCTTTATTAATGCCTATACTTGTTGAATCGTCGTATTGGGATACTACTATTGGTGTTACAGTCGCAGGTGCAGCTTCCGGCCTTGAAAAGGCCCATGAGAGAGATGAGGGTACTGAAGAGGTTCCTCCAGGATTAAATGAGTGGTCGGAGCAAGGGCCAACGTAGATACTTCTCCACCGGAGGGCGTGGTGTACATTTTGAGGGTTCCAGTTAAAGTGTGACTAGCCCCTTTTTGTGTTGATCACACTTAGTTCTTTTGATTATAGTTTTGGTATAGTTGCATAGGGTTCTTTTATACACCCTCTTTTGTAAATAAATGTATATACTTGTGTAATTCTTCTATATTAAACTTGAATATTTAATTGGATTAAATGGGATATGATACCTTCATGTGTACAAATTACAGCTTCTGCTTTATTCTAAATGTTATTGACATGTTCTAGTGAGTTAGACTCATGTGTGGAAAGTTGTTTTTCTCCTTCGTGTGTTGTATTTGGCTCGAGACAAGTACAGCATCACGGGAGTACGTGTGTCCCACCTCAGAGATTACCCTAAGTCAGGTGATTCGAGACCAGGATGTGACACCACAAGTGTTGGATTAACATTTTCAATACCCCCTTAATTCAAACATGTGGTTGAACTCCCATCATAACTCAGAATTTCTTGAATTTATGTTCTGCCAAGGGCTTTGTGAAAGTATCTGCCATGTGATATTGCAATGCTTTAATACTATCTCTTATTTGGCCACAGCTTCTTGAATGAAATGATGACGAATTTGGATGTGCTTGCTCTGTCCTTGATATACTGGGTTTTTTTTTATCATCGCAATGGTAGACCTGTTATCACAAATCATCAATGTTGGGTCATCTTGCTCCTTTAAATCACAAAGAATTGTCCGCAACCATATCGCATGACAAGCAGTAGATGAGGCAGCTATGTACTTGGCTTCCTTGCTTGATAATGTTATACTTTGTTTCTTCTTCGAGGCCCAAGAAAGTAATCCTGAGCCCAGGTTAATCGCATAGCCAGTGATGCTTTTCCTGTCATCTGTGCAACCAGCCCAATCGTTGCCAATAAAAGATATCAGTTTAAAATTTTGGACATTGGTGTACCGAAAGCAATAATTTTTGGGGTATTCGGCGACGGGTCCCTAAACATTTCACTTTATTGCCTTACATCCACAATATTTTTTTCATAGTGTGATAGGTTATTTTTTCAAATTTAAAAACCTAAAATGTCTAACTTACCCGTTCTTCAAAACCATATCCACGATTAGTGTGATATGCCATTAATAATAGTCAACTACCATTTAATTGGTCATGATTAATGAAATCCCATTCAATTAGTTTTTCAAGTAAATTCTAAAACAACACAAAAAAATTTCAAAAAATACAAATAAATTTGAAAGAATGCAAATAAATTTTAAAAACGCAATAAATTTCAAAAGAACGCAAAGAAATTGACGTAAATAAATTTCAAAAGATCCAAATAAATTTAAAAAAATGTAAATAAATTTCAAAAGACGCAAATAAAATTTAAAAAAAAAAAAAAAAATTCGAAAGAAAGCAAATAAATTTCAAAAAATGCAATAATTTCAAAAAACACAACAAATTTCAAAAGAAAGACGCAAATAAATTTCAAAATATCCAAATAAATTTCAAAAAATAAAAATAAATTTCAAAAGATGAAAATCAATTTCAAAAGATCCAAGTAAATTTCAAAAGATCCAAATAAATTTCAAAAAATGTAAATAAATTTCAAAAGACGCAAATAAATTTTAAAAAGACATAAATAAAATTTAAAAACACAAATAAATCTAAAAAACGCCAAATACATTTGCCAAAACTAAGATAAACCAATTTTCCAAATTTCAAAATTTTTTTCCAAAAAATCAAGTATTTTTGTCAAAACTCGGTTAAATTTATTTCAGAAAATACAAAATAAATTTCAAAAGACAGAAATAAAATTCAAAAACACAATTAGATCTTAAAATACATATAAATTTGCCAAAAACACAGAAAGATTAGTTAAAAAAATAATTAAAATTTTCAAAATGGATATCAATTTGTCAGAAACTCAACTATATTTTTCAAAAATTCAAATAAATTTGCTAGAAACTCAGAAAGATTTGTTCAAAACTCAGATAAATTTGTTTCAGAACTCAGATAAATATCCAAAAACTCGGATAGATTTGTCCAGAACTCAGATAAATTTATTTCAGAACACAGATAAATTTGTACAAAACTCAAATAAATTTGTCAAAAAATCAAAAACTCAGATAAATTTGACAGAAACTCATAAAAATTTGTCAAAAACTCAGATAAGTTTGACAAAAACATTAAATAAATTTCACAAAAACTCAGATAAATTTGCCAAAAACGATATAACAGCCCTGCTACCTTCCTTTTTTGGCAATGGCGAGCAACTTCTTTGCAACTTTTATGCAAGACAGCGAGAAGCTCCTTCTCCGACAATGGCGGTCGATCTATGCAACTAAGGATCTTCCTCAGCAAGTGCAAGGAAATTTCGGAATCCTCTATTTTGCGATGGTTATGTTTTCTGTAGAACCTGGACAGAACCCGAACTTGGCCCAGATCCCCTTCTTCTTCATTCTGGTTTCTATAACAAGAAGCAAGGCAAGAACTTTACTTGCAGAAGAACCAACCCCATGGTCATTTGCAGTAACCCGCGAACTTGCAAACAGCACTGCTCCCACACCCTGCCCATTGGCCAACAAATTGCATCATCTCTCTTATATTGATTTGATTTGGTAAGAGGCACTCGAGACATTGCAGGAATGTGTGACCACATGGATTTTCAACAGCAGATTTTCTACCACGCTTCTTGAGGAGAGAAAAGGTCCCTTGCCTTTCCAATGCATGGAACCCAAGGGTTTTGGTGGTCCTAGTTTCCACCAAAAGGTCCCAATGATGCACGCAACCCGATGTGTAATGAGAAAAACAAAAACTGAGACCTATTCTCTAATCTTTTCGTACGAGCCCTCTCCAATGACGGTGGACAGTGCTCAGTTCGTCCCTCAATGATGCACGTAGCCCGAGGAGATATAAAAAAAATTTGACTCCTTTTTCTCTTTCTGAGCATTTGCTGGCGACGCACACAAGATTGGTGTGTCTTGTCTTCTTCCTCAACTTGCGTTTGCAAAGGAAAAATGAAGAGATCTAGGACTAACGAAAAACTTTAGATCTACTCCGGGTTGAAGAAGAAGGGGGATAATACAAGATTTGAAATTTGAGATTTCAAAATTTTATACCTAAAACGGTTGTAAGGGTAAATCAGTCATGAAAATTGTATCTAGGGACCTCTCGCCGAAATATGTCAAGCTGCATGGACTACAGGCCTTAGAGAAAAAGTTGATGAACTGGAGGCTTTACAAGACCTCTATGAGGGATCGCTAATTTACTCATAATTTTTAAGGAGCAAAAACTCCTCTCGTTGCACGAACTATCCATCTCTCATATCAAGTGGCCATAATTGTCTCTTCATCCAAGGGCCATACGCATTCTTATAACATTATTTTTTGGGAACCCACACCACTGGGAGAGTCCTAGGCTAAGGGAAGCAAACCTCAGGTGAAATACGGGGCCCTTGGATTAGAGAAGGAGCCCTTGAGTGATGGAAGGTGGCCTAAATAAGGTTCAAACCTTGGGCGCCCTCCGTGAGAACTGTTGTGTCTTACCACGAGGGTAAGGCTCCTGCTCTCTTAACATGGTTGTAATTTCAGATCCATGTCTTGGGCTTTTCACCAGATGGCCTGCTAGCTAGCCCTTGATTCACAGCCCTGCATGCCTTGTTTTGCAGTTTTAACCTAGGTCAGATCGAACCAGGTGAGTTGGGGTCCGCCTTATTAATTGAAGTCAGTGGACAAATCTCACTCTCGGGGCCACGTTAAAATCGTTAATACGCAAACCCGTGATTAAAGATGAAAGTCTTAAAGTGAGCAATCATGTCATTTATAACATAATCATGATAGTAGCAAGCCCAAAATAACAATGTGGCCCATTTGTTTAAGCAATTTGGGTTCATGCAGGAGCCTTCACTAGCTCATTGACTTCTGTATTAGATTCCCACACGAGATCAAGACTCACCATAATTATGTGTGGTAATGGGTGCCCTATTTACCCATATATGACCCACATCTGACCTATTATAAAAAAAAATTGGTACTTATTATGGACATATTTTGTTTTTGGTCTTGATTTGGGTTAATTTGAGCTGTGGAGACAATTATATTGGTATATTTGGATTTATGATTTGGAATATGTCCTTCATGGCTAATGGACCCAGACCTCCCTTTGCCGACATTGTTAGTAGCCATAGAAAAAACTCAAGAATTACAACCCACTAGTACAAAACTCAAGAATTCTTACCAATCGTAACCCTATAGTTGCGTGATTAGAAAAGTTTAAGGGTTTACTGATTGGTGAACCATCCCCCTTTCCCATCATCCCCTGTTGATCATTAGTGGGCCGATTAGTGGCCTATTCTGAAACTACTTGGGCCAGCATCACCGAGGGCCATGCTAAATCGATCAATGTTAGATTTTAGTTGAGGTCTTCAATGGTTAATCTTCATACAAGTTGCTAAGAAACTGAAGAGGTCATCATGTTGGAAATAGGTGGGCCTCGTGGATAGGATTTCAAAACTTTTGACGTACTTGATGCAGGGATCAAGTATCCATAAGGCCATAAACCATATCCAGGATGTAATCGCTCATACTCATCTATTATGTACAACAATAATAACCTATCTAAAAGATAAAGAACAAGCAACACCATGCAACAAAAATAATCAACAACCAATAGAGAAGTGGAAAACTTGCTGATTGAAGAAACTTTTTCTTTGTAAACAACTTAGGATCTCCAAGACCTCGTAGTCTTCCATGCTATGTCCCGTATCAGATCCCTCTTCTCAAGAAGACTGGTGGAAACTTCAAGAGAAAGCCATTTAAGAAACTCAAAGAACTAGAAGAGAACTAGAAGTGATGTACAACTCTTACACAAAAGGGAGGGTTGGCATGAAATCCAAGAGTGAACGTCCCAGCCCCCTTGCTTCTCCTTTTATAGCTTTAAGCAACCTCCTTCCCTCCTCTTGTACTAATTGAAATAGAAGTCTTACTTCCACACAAATTAGTAACCTTACTATTACCACTATTAGAAGTCTCACTTCAAATAAAAATAGTAACTTTCTAATTCCTTCATCTTAGAGTTTTAGTAGGATTAGTATCTTTCCAATAACTTGGGCTAGCGTGGGGATCACTAGGAATTCCATAGAAAGCTGGCTCCAACTGGGACACCGTGACCCCACATCTCATGTGCAATCCGGACCCACAGTTAATTGCAAATAACACTACTATATAAATGCAATTGCACTCCAGTCTTAAGAATAAATTACAATGAAGACCCTAAACTTTCCGATTACCACAAGTAAACTCCTCTATCAATATCCATGGATCAATTGAACTAAAACTGTCCCATCAATTGGACTAAACCTTTCGATTACCACAAGTTGACCTACAATTGGCCTCACTCATTGGTGACTCAAAGCAAATGAATAGATAGAAACTTGAGTTTATCAATGTCTCAGGATTGAGAGCCTATTGCTAGGAAACTATGAGAGCAAATCTTAAAATCGAGACAGTATTCCATAAGGTACTTCTCATAGTCCTTCAATACATCCAATATACCAGCACCGTGATCCAGAATCTTACATTCTAATGATCGAGACAAATCATAATATTTCATAGTGATCAAAGTGCTACAACCTTATCAGATGAGATGCCCAGTCTCATCATCGATTGTGAAGATATTTAAGTATAAGATTTGTGACACATGTCTCCGGTGTGTGGATCTCATCCATACACATATATCACATCTAATATACTAATGGGACCCAGTTCATCTTATGAACCATTATGTCATATGTATTGGTCATGTGCATTAAGTAGTAAAACATCATTCATCTCATGAAAGGAAAGCATGATATTATTGATAAATAAAGAAATTAATCAATTTATTACATCATCTGATGGATTGAGTCCATACAATCTAACACATCATGATAGTAGTTCTTTGCTAATTAAAATGAGAGTTAAAGTTGTTTGCCAAAAAAAATCAGAAGATGAGCATACACTAAAAACATATGTTCTTATCATTTGAATTAAGTGGATAGTCTCTTAATAACACAAGAAAGGATTGAACAATCATCTTCAGAGAAGTGATGTTTGGGAACCAAATGAAGAGGCAATTTTTTATGAACAGTTAGCCCAAGAGCTTCAGACATGTCTAAGTGGTCTTTCGTTAGTCCCCGAGGCAACTCCCACTCAAACCAATACGAAAAAAATAATAATTGAAAATCCCTTTATATCTAAGCTTATTAAGATCTTGATAAGTGACAATAAACACCGAGGGATAAAATAAAACTGATATTTTAGGTATAAATCAATCAAGTGCATAAGATCACGAGTTGAGAAGAAAAAACACTTCAAATCAACCGATCTATAATCACTACTTTATCTATAAAGAAAACTTACCAAAATGAATTACACAAACAAAATTAAGATTTGATCAAGAACATAAAAAAAAATAAAAATCTACAACTATTTAAGAAAACCAATTGAATTTTGAACATATGCATAAATTCAAACTAATAAGTAAACTCACAAAAGACCGAAAAAATAAAAATCAACCATCATAATTCACAAGAAAAACAATTGAGAATTCCTACTTTCAAAAAATGTATAAAGGAGGACCTAAATCAATAGCCAAGCATTCTATTCAGATGGGGCTTACTTACTTTAACCATTTCATTCCCCGACCAACAATTCAATGGCTATAGTAGTCTAAAGGCATTTTTCCCCAACTCCAATCATCTTTTTGTCAACAAGTAGAAAAAAGAAACCCATTTTTTTAAAAAAATCTTTCGAAAAAAGAAAACCCATTAAACCAAAAAAGAAGTTGTGAAGAATTGAGAAAATAAAAAATCTTGGACAATAGAAAATACACCTTGCTTTTCTTCTGGAAACTATTTTGCATCCACCACTTCAGTTGAAGGAAAAAAAAAACTAAAGTGGAAAACGCACAAACTACCCCATAAATATCCTATATATAACTTGATCATGCCCAAAAACAAATTTTGAAAGAAATACATAATTTCTTTTGTTGGTAAAGAAATACAAAGTGCCATGAGAACAATTTTGAAATATCTAAAACATCTGAGTATGTAAAATAGATTTTTAATAGTTGAGCTCGAGGGCTATATTTAATATTGTGTCCTTGTAGGAATAAAGGTGGAGCAAATATAAATCTGACCCAATAATTCCAACCTTCAAAATTTAATGTCTCAAAATGCAAAAGTTTCTTTTAGGTGTGTTTCTTTCCATAGCTTAACAACAAGATAACCAAAAAAATAAATAAATTGTTATATCTACATCACCATTACATCAAGATAACCCAATGCTTACCAAAAAAGATTCAAGATAAACACACGAATTCAAGAGGCCTGCGTGTGCTTTGACGCTTGACTTCAAACGGGTCGAAGGTGGCCCCCACTTTATAAAAAATAGGGCCTTTAGTAAACCCAAATAATCCGACAGTCATTCATCATGATCAGACACATAGAGTGACCCACTGATCATTCTAGTGGGCCACACATTATCTTTCCAATCCTTGCTATCTTCCTTACGAAGAGTGGGTGAGGACTGCGGTCATTGCCTTTCTCCGTGCACCACTCAGCGCATGCCGAAAACCCACAACTCATTCATTCATTCCTTCCTCCAATTCTCTCTTTTTCTTCTTAGAGATTTTATTTATTTAGATTTGATAAGTTCTGAAACTGCTTTTTTAGAGTACAAATCAATTAAAAGAGATAAGGATCGTGAGTTGTTTCGATTTGATAGGGGTGAAACTTCTTTGTAGAGTAGAAATCAATTAGAAGAGATAAGGATCATTATTATTGAGTTTTTTTTTTTTTTATATATATATATAACCCTTAAGGTTTGTAAGATTTGTAAATAAGCCCATTCATTTTCATTTTAATACCTTTTGTATCCCCAAAATCAAAAGTCTTCTAACCACTGTATGTTTTTAGAGTGAAATGACATTTCTGTCCATCATTTTTATTCTTATATGTATAATTTCAAAAGCTTGCACTCAATTTCTTTTTTAAAGGATATAACATTAATAATTTACTTAGTGGAAGAGAAAAACCCTATATATATTTATTCTTTTTATAAATACGGGGTTCATTTCATTAAAACCACATTGAGCATGACGACACACCTATACTTATAACTAATTATAATTTTTCAATCTATACTTGACCCACCATTGGATTGATGAATTTTCAAAATACATTATTAAGCTTCATATGTTGGGGGTGTAAAAAAATATTTGGGGAATGGGCAAATGTAAAAAAAAAAAAATATTAAATTTTAAAGTTTGTGAGGGGTGATGTTTGGCTCTATGTAAAAGAAATATTGGGGGGAGGGGCAAATGTTAAAAAAATTATTAAATTTTAGAATGTGCAAGGTTCTTAAACTTTTCTCAAATATGGGTAGGGCTTAATCCTCAAGCCCTTGTACCTGGGTCCAGCCCTGATCATGTGCATGAGAGGGTTATTATTGAGATAAATAATTGAGACTTGAGATAAAATAATGGTGTGTTTGCAAATAAAAGTATATACATTTTTTGTTTAATAGATGTACGGGCAAAGCTGTCATTTATATAAAAATTCAACACAAATATCTAGGGTGGATGCTCATATTTTTTAGGAATATTGATTTTGAGATATAAAACGTATTAAAATAAAAACGCATAGGCCTATTTACAAATACTAAACCCTCAGGGGCCTATTTACAAATTCTACAAACCTGGGGTCTATACAAAAAGCTCTTATTTATTTAGATTTAATAAGAGGCAAGAAAATTGAATTTGATAATGATTAGATATCCAGCTGAATTTAAACTTTTTAGTAAATTAATAGAGTTAAAATTGAATTAAAATTGAACTTCAATTTTACAATCAATTACGAAATCAGACTTCAATTTCAAAATCAATCCTATATTTATAATTTATAATAATGGGATCAATAAAGGCGCGATGGGGCAATTAAAAACCTCTGACTCTAGAGGATATTGAGCTATATTAATAGAATCACTGTTGCAACTACTGTGGTGTCAGGATAAATCCGTGTAAAATAAGAGCACGGAGGAGTACGGCCCTTCTTGAAGTTTTAAAAACCAATGTGAAACTTGTCCAATGTGAAACTAGTTCATTTTACAAGTGGTCACATAAAGTGGCGCGCCCCATTTGTTGGGTCCAGTCGATGCTACTGTTAATTGTTGGTTGGCATGCAATGATAGATGCGCGTATTGCAACAACATAAATTCAATCCAATCACTTGTGGGTTCACTTGATGGTACACCATCCATTGCCCATTTAATCCAATGTAGTGACGCAGCACTAGCGAGGCCCATTGATTTTCATAGGACTTAGGAACTACTATCAGAGTCGATATCCTAAGCCATGGATCTGATATAACCACATGGTGGATCCAATCTAAGTGGGACCCTATTGAAAGAGAATGCCCAAAAATAATAAATAGTGTTAAGGGCTTGTAAGGCAATTACATAAATGAATGAATGAATGGTAGAGGGTTGATACACATGCGATTCATGGACACTAGAAAAATCACGACGGACCCATAAGAGCATGCATCTTTAAACTCGTGATAAAATCAGTTGGACTCACTTTTAAGCAAGTAATAAAAATACAAGCATAGTTTTTGAAATATTATTTTTCAAGGCAAGCCATTGAGGGACTAACGTGGCATGCTGTGATTTGTAGGAGTCCACGCTACACTGGAGCCAGCCCCTTTTCAGCAATGCGTCCACGAGGCAAAAAATCTAAGCTCATCCTCTTCCTTGTATTTGCTTCTCGCAGATTTCACCCCAATGCAGCTAGGCCAACCTTTTGAAGATCTAAACCTTCTCTTAGCTGATTTTGTGCATGTTTAGATCACAAAAGTACACAACATGATTTGAGTTAGATCATAAATGGTTGTGCACTTCATGAAAAAAAGTGACTGGTTCCCACGATCTTAGACTACTTCTTGAAGAGTTCGAAATGTATTGCAATCTTATGCACATTTAAACAGTCATACTCTCGGCCATGGTTTCAGAATGCTCTCCATTATGGGGTATTAAGTGTTTGACTGTTTTACACCCCCCCCCCCCCCCCCCCCCCCCCACCACACAACACAAAAAAAAAAAAAAAAAAAAAAAAAAAAAAAAGAAGAAAAACTGTTTGACTGGAAGCATTTAGAAAAGGCAATGATTGTTCAATCTAATAATGAATATCATCATGATCCAAGATTAATAAATAAATAAATAAATACATCAGGAGAAAATGTGACATTGCATTATCATAATAGCCCTAATTTTACGGTGGGAGACAGTAGCCCTCCACCTATTTTACACAAGCAGGAATTTACCCCAAAAAAAAAAAAAAAAAAAAAAAAAAAAAAAAAAACACACACACACACACAAGTAGGATGTAATGTGAAGCACATGGAGATTTCTAGTTTCGAATTACAGGGTATGTGATTCAGTGAGAAAAAAATGTACATTTACGAGGTTCTAGGGTCCAAAGGACCAAAAAGGTACAAATTTGAAAAGAAAAAAAAAATAAAAAAATAAAAAAGCCAGTAATTTTGGGACTGCATTTTATGAAACTGACCATGTTTTTAAAGGAAACATCCTTTCCTTCACTCGTAAGTGAATAAGACAACCAAGCACATCATAATCTAATTCAAACCTATTTTAACTACTGATTCCAATCTATTTCACAATCTAACTCAAAACTGTTTTAAATTCTCCTCCAAACCTTTCAAATATATCATAGCATATCTAATAAAATAGGGACAAAACTTATATTAAATGAGATGGCTTCTTTAATAAATGTCAGTTTGTCCAAATTTCCTGTCTTTACTTTCGGAGCCTTATTCAATCAATGCTGAAATTAGAGACCATAGCTTCATAGAAGGGTAGTGTTATGGAAAGGTCTGATTGTGGATATAATTTTGAATAAATTAGGAGATCCCATGTGATGGAGTAAAGGGTACACAACACACCCTCATATGCGGTCCACTTCATGAAGCCCACTTGAATGGATGTCTTATTCATGGTTAAAAATATCGGCCGATACCGAGCCGATATCTCGCTGAGATTTCGGTCTCGGCAAAATATCGCCAATTTTTCGGTCAATATCGGCCGATATTTTGGTCATATCGGTTATAACGATATCTCGGCCGATATTTTGAAAATATTGGCCGAAATGAGATAAAAAGGGTCAAAACCCTAATTTTTGCAATTTTTTCCCCATATTCATCTTCTTGTCCACTCTTCTCATCTCCTTACTACCCATAGCAGCAGCCATACTCCCTCTTGCATATTTTCAAATCCCACATCTATTTTTTGAAAAAATTATCATTTAAGGTAAGAGAAAATCAACTTAAAGCATTTTATTATGTGTTTTTTTTTTTTTAGATTAAGCATAGAAATCATTGGATTTGTCACTTGTGTTGTCTTCTTCATGTAGAAGTTAGATATACATACTTTCATGCTAGATCCACTCGTGCACATGATTTTTAAAAAAAAAAATTTCATTTTTTTTATTTTCAGATTTTTTAATATTTAAATTATAATATATCATTTTTTGGGGATTTCATCATAAATATGTTCTTTTAATGATTCATGATCATTTTATGGTGTGTAAATGATTGATCTACATACTTTTATGCTAGATCTATATATTTAGGATTTTGAAAATGATTTTATTAAAAAACAATTTCCTAAAAATAATTGGTGTTACTTGTTAGAATATTTGTGATACCAAGGGCTTATTAATAGTTTGTAGATGATAGATCCACATGTCTCATAGTCATAAACATGATTTCTATTTTTATTTTTATTTTTTTTTATGATTTTTTAATATTTGAATTATAATATATCATTTTTTGGGGATTTTATCATAAATATGTTCTTTTAATGATTCATGATCATTTTATGGTGTGTAAATGATTGATCTACATGCTTTTATGCTAGATCTATATATTTAGGATTTTGAAAATGATTTTATTAAAAAAAATTTCCTAAAAATAATTGTTGTTACTTGTTAGAATATTTGTGATACCAAGGGCTTATTAATAGTGTGTAGATGATAGAATAATAGATCCACATGTCTCATAGTCATAAACATGATTTCTATTTTTATTTTAATTTTTTTATTTTTCGGACTTTTTAATACTTGAATTATAATATATCATTTTTTGGGAATTTCATCATAAATATGTTCTTGTAATGATTCATGATCATTGTATGGTGTGTAAATGATTGATCTACATATTTTTATGCTAGATCTATATATTTAGGATTTTGAAAATGATTTTATTAAATTTTTTTTCCTAAAAATAATTTTTGTTACTTGTTAGAATATTTGTGATACCAAAGGCTTATTAATAGTCTGTAGATGATAGATCCACATGTTTCATAGTCATAAACATGATTTCTATTTTTATTTTATTTTTTTTATTTTCGGATTTTTTAATATTTGAATTATAATATATCATTTTTTGGGGATTTCATCATAAATATGTTCTTTTAATGATTCATGATCATTTTATGGTGTGTAAATGATTGATCTACATACTTTTATACTTGATCTATATAATTAGGATTTTGAAAATGATTTTATTAATTTTGTTTTCTAAAAATAATTGTTGTTAGAGTATTACTATTACATGAATTTCTTATTTTATAGAAACAAGATGGTGCGTAACATAGATCCAGCATGGAGCCACGGTGAAGCAGTCGGAAGCAAAAGTAAAGTAAAATGTAATTATTGTGGACGAGTGCTCAATGGCGGGATTACTCGATTAAAACAACACTTGGCACATGTATCAGGACAGGTGATGAAATGTCATAAAGTGCCACCAAACGTGAGAGTCGAAATGCAGGAGCTTCTTAATGCATCTGCACAAAAAAAAGTTGTACAAGAAAGAAGAAGAACTGAGGAATTTGATGCATGCAGAGAAGAAATATTTGGTTCTTCCGATGATGACGATAAAGACCCGGAAATGAGGAGGGCTATGAGAGAAAGTGTGAGGTCACTTCAGGAGGAGGAAGAGAGGAGATGAATGCAATATGAAGCAGCCACTAGAGGTAGCCAATATGAGCATGGTGGGTCATCTGGACTAGGGGAAGCGAGTTTGCATCGGGCATTTAGTCAAAAACAACCCCGTCAAGATCCAGACATTGAGGAGATTGAAAGATCTCCTACACATGCACCTCGTAGGCCGGATGTTGTGGAGCCAACCGACCCATTTACTTATAGACCAACATCAAAGCAGCCCAACATTATGAAAGCATTAAAAGGTAAGTTTGGTAAAGCAAGAGAACATCTAGTGAGAGCCACTAGAACACTACAACAATCTGCACTTTTGCCGGCGCTAAATAAGCGTCGGTAAAGGTCCAGAAAACGCCGGGAAAGACTATTACCGGCGATTTCTCTTGCGCCGGCAACCCGTCGGGAAAAGTACGCCAGTAATATCCATTGCCGGCAAAAAATAGGTAGCGCCGGGAAAAAGTATACATTGCCGGCGTTATATTTCGCCGGTAAAGGAGGTTTTATTTGCCGGGCAAAGATGCTTATTTTTTCAATAATAAATTTAGAAAAAACTTTTGCCGGCGTTTTTTTGCGCCGGGAAAAGGTGCTTATTTTTCAATAATAAATAGAGAGAGAAACTTTTGCCGGCGTTTTTTTTCGTCGGAAAAGGAAGTTTATTTTTTAAAAAAAAATTTAGAAAAACTTTTGCCGGCGTTAATTTTGCGCCGGGAAAAGATTTACAATTTACAAAAATTCTTTTTTAAAATTTTTTTGCCAGCATTTTATCTTGACGGGAATAATTGTTTTTTTAAATATAATTTATTAATTTATTTATTTGATTTTTAGTTTTCTTTTCTTGTATATACATCAGTTCATTACAACTTCCAACCTGTGTCACATGAATAAATTGAAATTGCGAATTCCATTATCCAAGACCAAATCTGCTACACCCAACATCCATTTCCATTCCCAAATCATCAAAAAATGAAACAAGAAAATCCATTCCACTTTCATATTAATATTCAAACATCCTTTCAACATTGAAAGCACTTTACCATTACCATTACAATATTAAAACAGCTGGTAACATTCTACTCAGTACCAACATTCAAATGCCAATGAAAATTTACATATTCATATAGCCAATGAAAATTTACATATTCATATATGATCATTTCCTTGTTGCACCATTCCAACACCTGCATCATTGTTTTAAAAAACTCCATGCATCTCATTTTAACATATAGCAATGTGTTACTCTGCATACTTGGCCTTCATGTTGGTTGCATCCTAGCTGCATGGACTCTTTTAACAAAATTCATTTTCAATTTTCATTCAATCTACATAAAAAAAAAAAGAAGCAAGATTAACATATGATTAAGAATGTCATATGCACAACTTTTAGTGAAACTATATATAAACAAAGCAACTGAAATCAATTATGAAAGCAGTGCAATTCTTCCCTAGAACAGAGAGATTCCATTAAATCAAGTCCATAGAAAAAATACATCACATAATGAAATTAAAAGTCTTTGGAGGAATATAAGAGGACACAAGGTTTAGAGCAATAAACTTGGATCTTGGATTTGGAAGTAATGGGGCCACATTTATGATTGATATCATTGAAGATCTATCACATGATATATATATATATATATATATATATGCCTCCAAAACAAAAAATTTATTGGCCTGCTTTCCAGCTAGGATCGAGACTGACTCCCCTGCATCACAAAAAGGCGGAACAAAAAACCTGCTTTCATTGCACATATGCCGGTAAAACATATCACAAGCTTTTCTTGAAAATAGAACTATATCATTAGCTTAACTATCAAAATGGTTGATCCTTAACACAGGAAAGAGTTCGCGGTTGAATGTGATTAAGGAAAAGTTGTAAACAAGTCCATTTCTGACTACATTTCAAGTCTCTGTTTGTCTACCCTTTCTCCTAGTTCATTGTACTTGTAGAAGTTCAATTACTTTAGACTGCCCAATATATGCTTCGGTGTGGATAATCTGTATTACAATATCAAAATCCAGCATTGCTGCTATAATCAAAATAGAGTAATGAAAACTATGCAGAAGCATTAATCATAAGAGAATGAAACAATAAACTGGTATGGAAATGCATGAAAGAACTTGTCAGAGTTATAAGTCATGTGTGTTGTAGTTGCCCAGTCCCACCCTCCCTTCTCTCCCTCCCTCTCTTTAAGGTAGCTTCCTGATTCTACTGCTAGGTATCTAGTGAAGCTAACAACAACAATTCACTTGGGAGTTATTCTTGTTTTTCCCATGCATTTTCTCTCTTTCATGTATAAAATTTGTTAGTAGTTGAAGATAGAAGTGGCATTTATACCTAATAAACTACAACCACAATACAAAACTAGGAAACATACCTGTCTGTCAATATTAGTAAGCTCAACAACATCATTATCAACAATACCCAAGCGGCCTGAGAAGAAAATCCTATAGTCAAAATTGGGCAGTTCTAATATAAACCACACCAAAATGAGCTTCACAGACAATAGGAGGTGTTACTCCAATTACAGACAAGACAAAAGCATCAATCAATATTTATGAGTATTATATTGACTCTGAATCTGAAATTATGATATCAAGCAAGCGCAAGCAATTGCTTAATCAAGAAGCCCGTGTATGAATGAAGAAAGCTCACATTGTCTCACCTCAGACCAACTATGGTTAATTGATCAGCATAATCATAAAGATAGTGCATTTTGATCATATCATTGGAAGATAAAGTAATCTAGAACACTAAAAAAAAAAAAAAAAAAAAACCCTGATAACGTGTTTGCATATAACAAAAATTTCTACCTGTTTATTAAAGGTTTGCCCAATCTTGGTTAAAATGTTTCATCAATGATAATATTGATTCATGACAAACTTCTACAGGGGAATGAAGTTGCGAATGTGCTCAATCACCTACTTTCATGACAAAAGTTTTTTTTTTTTTGTACTTTTTTGGGTAGACTGGACCCAAACCAGCCCACATTTTGCGCATGAGCCAACTTTCCAAGGATTTGGTGTGACATCATTTCGAGCAGAAAAGATATCATCTTGAAGCTGAGATTTTCCGATAGAGAGGAAATCAAAATCCAATTGGAAAAGGTATTTCGTGCTAGAAAGCATGCAGAATCATTCTCTGACCACAAATGCATTCTAAATTCACCATTTCACCTAACCATTTCAACTCTTTGGATCAGGGCTCATGGCCCACACAGGTGTTATTACTATGCAACCAACTCCAATGGTTATCTTCTTCAAATTTATATTTGTTGATTCTTTTTAAAGAAGTTTTGTTACCATTTTTTTTTTTTTAAAGGGACCACAAATCAATTTTCTTTTGGACACATTATCCAACCTTATTAATATTTCGTTTGTTTGCACAATTTTTGTAATGCCCTTCAGTGTTGGTTAGTGTTGGTATGCCTTTCAGTGTTGACTAGAAGAAAATTTAGGAATATTCGGAAACAGTGGGGGTGGGGGTGTTTCACATGGATGGGCACACACAGCCTAAAACCGGCAGTACCTCATTTTGATTGGTGAAAAATAATGCATCAGAGGAAGAACTTAAAATGAAAAATTACCCTCTGGAGGGAATGAAAAATTAAAACTCACAGTTGATGATAGTGCATCAAAATGCTCAATGTAAATACAAGCAGAACTTATAATAGATGGTCAATGGAGGAGAGAATCATTCAACTTTTGAAAAATAGGCAAACATAGGGCAAACATAGGACATATTTCCACATGACAATGTAGTCCAGCCTAATCTTTAGACCAATGCATTGGTAACTTAGAAGCACCACACAAATGGTTCCGAAACCCTTAGTGATGGACCCGATTCTTCCCTCTCTCCCGCTGCCTCCGCCCCGGGTCTTTCGGGGTACGGCGGAGGGGAGGAGAAGAAAAGTAAACGGTATCAACATCTTTCTTTTTTTTTGTACGGGTATGCCAATTTCACTTTTCTACTTGGAATTTAGGAATGGTGATCCGAAGATCCACCTTCACAAGTAGAAAGGGGAAATGAAACTTTTTCTAGTTTCTATTGCACACATATTTTAAGAAAAGAGACAAAAGGTTTTTTTTTTGAATGCCGTGAAAGGCGATTTTGCCGTAAAAGGCGATTTACAAGTCTTATCCATTATGAAAGACAAGAATTGTGATTTTTGTCTCTAAAAGAAAAATAAAGTACAATAGAAATCAAGAAAAGGAATTTGACTTCTCATTCGATTGTGGGGACACGTTCAGATCGACGGTCGCGAGTCATGTATGGGCTCCTCTATCGTCCATGCAGATGAGAACACGATGCTTGGATTCTTGGCTTGGCTTTTTAACCTCAGATTTTTAAAGGACAAAGACCAAGAGAAGGTCTTATATCCGATAAAAAGCTAAGTAAACGGGCTGAAAAGCCACGTTTTAGCCATGTTGGTAGAAGAAGGGAGGTCCTTGGGGGGGTGGCCCCCCAAGGGTGCTTCAATCACCTTTTGGTGGTCTTTGCAGCAGAGTTGCAGGAGTTCTGGATTTTCTGGACAATTCTCTGGATTTTTTTGTCTTCGTCGGGGGGAGAGCGAGAGCTAGATCCTTTCCCTTTGGAATGCCCTCCTATTTATAGGCCTTTGGTAGCCATTTAAGAGGGTTTATGAGCATTGAATGCATTAATACTCATAATGGGAGGAGTTACAAGTTTTTAAATTACTTGTTTTGTAACTCCTTTTTCCTTGAATCTGATTGGCCGATGGAGAATAATGAGCCTTTAATTGCCTTTAATCCCCATCATGGGAGGAGTTTCATGACTTTAATGCCATAAATCCTTTGACTTGTAACTCCCATTTGCTTGCTTTTGATTGGGCCGTCCAAAATAATGAGTTAATGACCGCATTAACTTGTCATAAAACGGGTCATTTAACCTCATTAATTGGTCGCCAAGTCGCTCGAAGAGTCGCGGGCCGCGCCGCGTCTTTTGGAATTCTTCTTGCGATGACCGCCGGTGGATCCACATGTTGTTTGATGTCAGATGGCGATGCAATTTCAGACATTGATTAATGTCAACGTGCTGGCAACATCTGTCCTGTCGATTTCACGATCGGGCGGGCAGAAAGTGTGCTTTTTTTGTCGGCCGGTTGGCGATTTCGAGGCATCTAATGATCATCCAATAATTTCGGCGGCGGATCCGTGATGTTGACGAAGATCGACGGATTTCATGCACGAAAAATCAGATTTTGGAAAAATCACAGGGGCCAATCAACCCGAAACGCGAAAAGGACCCGAAAAAGGGTCTTCCGGCGATTTTTTTGGTCACCGGAATTCCATGGTCGCCGGCGACCATGCACCCATGGTCGCCGGCGACCATGGGCCAAGGTCGCCGGCGACCATGGGCCTTGGGCCCATTTTTTGGCCGCCGTTCGGTCGCCGTTTCTTCGCCGTTTTTCGATCTTTTTTCATTCTTTTTTCTTCTGTATTTTTCCTGACATTTCCCCTCATTTATTGGCCTGATTCTCTTGAAGAAAACCTGACGATAAGCCGCGCAAATCGGAGCACAAAGTTTCCTATTTTTCTGGAAAGCCGAAGACTTTGTTGTGCGGTTTTGCCGATTTTTTGTCAAGCATTGAAACTAGGCCAAACGATGTCGGAATGACATGAAATTTGACGTGGAGCTTCTTGAGCAGTAGATAGGACCAACCATAGGCTTTGGTTTGAGTTTTGAAGCCTTTTGGGGTCCCGCAAATGCTTGCCTTAATTTCGCCATGAGAGAAATGCCGAGCTTTGACTTGTGGTCAACCGATGTCCGATTGACCTGAAATTTGACAGGGAGCCTCCTGAGTAGTAAGTAAGACCAACCATGGGCTTTGGTTTGAGTTTTAAAGCCTTTTGGGGTCCCGCAAACGCTCGCCTTGATTTCACCTCGAGGACAATGCCGAGCTTTGAAACTAGGCAAAACGATGTCCGTTTGACCTAAATCTTGACAGGAGACCTATTGGAGTCATTTTGAGATGATCCATTAGCTCCAATTTGGATGCCATGATTCCGGGGTGCTCCGCTGCCTGTAGGCCTGTTTTTGCTTCCTGAGAGTTGATGAAGGGTCAAACGTCGTCCGTTTGACTTGAAATTTGGCAGAGGGCCTTTTGGAGGTATTTTGGGACCATCCGTAGGCTCTGATCGAAGTTTTGAAGTCTTCGACACTGTCGCTGCCGGGAGCTCCTGTCTGGCTGTCGGAGGAGTGAAGTTAGGCCAAATGATGTTGAAATGGCCCGAAACTTCATGTGTATCCTTCTTTTGGCTGCTTTGAAGGATCTTGCAGTTTTTGTTTGATTCTGACAAGATCTGGTGCTTGAAGTGGCGCCTTCCTATTTATGGCAAGATGTGGCTCCATGTAGCTTTTGGTGGACTTAGGGACATAGTGACATTTTTGGTGTCAACAAATGCCCCCTCGAGGTACAGCGACGAGGTGCGCAGCTCTAGCAGTCGGTGTGCCTCGAAGAGAATTTGAAGGAGTTCTTCTTGCTTGACCAAGAGTCTTGAGCGTTTTTTTTTTTTTTGATGGAGTTGCTTTTTGAGCTTCCAAGGGATTTCGCGGTAATGAGAGGGGTCATGTACCGTCTCAAGGCAAGGATTTTGAAATGACATTTGGATATGAGTTTTCGGTTTTGGGTTTTCCCTTTTAACCTTGTGAACCTAAATGCTTTATGTGGCACATTAGGCGGTTAAGAAGGTTTTTTTGGTTTTTGACCTTGTGATCTAACAAGCTGTATGTGGCGAGTTAGGGGGTCGGGATTTTGGTTTTTGGGTTTCGGTCTTGTGACCTAACAAGCTGTATGTGGCAAGTTAGGGGACCATGGTTTGGTTTTTGGTCACTCTTTGGGACAATTTTGGGTCCATTAGAGTGGTTTGGTTTTTTGTGGAATGTCAATTTCAAGATTGTTGCTTGATTTGGTGCATGGGGTTGGATGGTTGGGTTTCTTTTGGAAGCTTATGAAGCTCGAAATTTTTTGTATGGTCCAATCAACTCAAGAGAGGCATGGAACCATTTTTGTATGCTCTTGGTAAGAGAAATTTTGACTAAAAGCCACTTTTAGTGCCTAGGTGGTCAAACCTGGCTCATATGGGCTAACCCATGGGACCTTAAGCTTTTAAAAAAATGGCTTAGATCTCATGTGGTGTCATTTTGTAAAGAATATCTAAAAATATCCCTTTTGTGTAGAGAATATCTAAAAATATCCTTACTTGGAGAGAATCTCTCAAGTTTCCTTGATTTTGGGAGAGATTTTCTCAAAGTTTCTCTCTTTGGGAGAAAGTTTCTTAAATCCCCTTTCTTTTTGGAGAGAATTTCTCAAGAATCTCCTCTTTAGGAGAGAATATCTCAAATCTCCCCTTCTTTTAGGAAGTTTGCTAATTTTTAGCACTTACCTCCTTGCTTTTCTCCTCCTTTCCTCTTTTGGTTTGCTTTTTCTATAAAAGCAATGGAGATGGGTTTTCTTTCTCTTGTTGCTTTTGCAAAAACCTTCAAGAGTGCTCCAAGATAAAAATTTTCTCAAGGATCTTTAAGTTTCTTCTTCTTCTTCTCCATGGCTCCAAGTAGGTCTTCTTTTTCCAAAAAAACCCTGTGTAGATGTAGAAAAGTTTCCTTTTCTTCTTTTTTTTTCTTCGTTTTTTTTTTTCTTCTTTTTTTTTCACGTGTTTTCTTTTCCTCTTTTTTTTTGTTTTTGTTTTCCCACGTGCTTTCTTTCTTTTTTTTTGTGCACGTTCTGCTTTTTTTTCTTTTTTTTTTTATTTCTTCCCCTTTTTTTTTTCCTTTTTTTTTTCGCCTCTTTTTTTTTTGTGCTGTACGGACAGGTCCGTACGGACCTGGCCGTACAGCCACGTGGCCTGTGGGCCACGTCCCATGGGCCAGCCCCTTTTTCTCTCTTTTTTTTTTTGAAAAGGTTTTTTTTTTTTTTTTTTGTTCTTTTTTTTGCTCACCATGATATGAGGTTTATGTAATTCAAGATGATCATGCATTTTTTCTTCTCTGTTTTTTTTAAATGCATCAAGATAAAAGGCTAGAATTTCTAGGTCAAGTCAACATGGATTTTGACTTAGACAAAGTTTGATTGGTTTTGACCAAATTGGGTTGGAATTGGTCAAACTTTTGTCAAAGTTTTCCTAGCATTTAATGCATGATGGTTTTATGCATGATTTTTGGTAAATGGAATTGGGAGCATGACAATGCATACCTCGAATTTTCTTGCAAGTCTTGGGATTTTTGGAGCTTGCAGTAACGTTGAGCCCACTTCTCCAGTCTCGCAGAATTTCGAGGAGCTTTGCAAGTTTTGGAATTTTGAGCTCGCAGCAATGTTGAGCTCTTTTCTGATCTCGCGGAGATTTGAGAAGAAAGGCTTGATCTCACAGCAATGTTTGAATTCAAGTCTTCTTCTGCGAGCTCATCTTCAAGCTTCCTTTCTTTTTCGGGGTGCCTCCCTTTTCTTCGAAATTGCCCCGGAACCATGCCAAAATTTTGCTAGGATTTTTTTTATAGCAAAATTCTGTCATTTGGTGTTTGATTTCTTCCTTTCTGACTTTTGCAGGTGGTTCCTCCAGAACGAACAAGGGTAAGGGCCTTGTTACTGATGCACCTCGCCGATCTGCCAGATCTTCCAATGCGGCCGCTCAACAGGCTTGGGAAGAAGTCCGTTATGTGGAGACGAACTTGGAAGAATGCAACTCGCTCAACCGAGATGAGATGAGACAGCGATTGATCGCTCTCAAGGATGAGGAGTTTTATAAAATTATGGCAAGCAATCGTCCTTGGATCATGGACGATCAGAGCGTTGTGCCCAAGCTTACCTTTTTCTTTGGTGACGCTGTCCCTGATGACTCGTCATTCTAAAGGAGATGCTTTCAGTTCTCTTACACAGCTGATGGTGAGGAGAGAACTATTTCTACCTGATCGACTTTTGATCGCACTATCTCGATCATGAGTCTTTCTCCCACATGCTCTAAAAGAGAAGATCCTCCAAGCTGGGTGAAGAGGACCAATGCGGTCAAGACCGGGATTTTTGTTGGCGGCCCTCCCTGTTATGCAGAGAAGTCGCCTGTCCGTATGGACATGTTGATGCCAGCCAGCGGTTACCAAGGTTCTGATCATCCATCGGTCGATTTGAGACCGGTGGGCCTTGGCATTTTTAGTGGTGACGGCAGTAATTGGGTGAACCCCTTTCGGCTTCGCGGCCGCTTCAGTGCTGACTCAGGCTGGGAGTCATGGACTAATCACATCCTGCAGATTGGTGGCGCCATTCTGAAGGAGGCTGATGTTTTTGATGCGGTTCGCGCTTTTCGGCAAACCGTCGTTTTCTCCGATGAGGCCTTCATGGCCATGTTGGAGTATTTCCTTCCATAGACCAACACCTTCGTTGTCGCGAACGGTGAAATTGGTTTTTCTTTGAAGGAATTGAGCGCTACCACCGGGCTGCCTATCCTCGGCAAACTCTATGAGGAGTTTATACCTATTGACAGTGGCCTTGAGGAGCAGTCAAAGGAGTTCAGGCTTCTGTACTTTCAGCTCGTCGCCTTTTACGATTTTTTGAAGGAGAAGGAGGGCTCGAAAGTCCGATGTAGTAGTTGGAGGAGTCTCAGCTCTTTGTCTTCCAACTTCTTTGACGGTGGGGATGCTTCTGAGAGTATGTCCCAGGAAGCCAGGGCTAAGAATCCGAAGAAGATCTCCGCTATGCGAGAAAATTTGAGGGATTTTCTTACAAGCACAGACGCCATTTGTCCTGACATTGCGCTGCGGAGAGATCTCGCTGTTTACCTCACTTACTGGCTGGGTGAGGCAGTTTTTGCTTGAGGAGATGGAACGCACATCAGGCCACACTGTATTTTTTCGGCTTGTCAGATGGCGTTCGGAGAGCAGCTTGCTTTGGTGCCTGCTCTTTACTCCTATTTGTGTACCGAACTGCAGGCTGCTGCTTTCCTGGTTCGGCTTGGGCTCCCTATGAATAGGGTATTTTCAGCCCATATCTTCTATTCGTGGTTTGTGTACCACTGTCCGGGCTTCCACTGCTTAGGCGCTGCACAGGATGATGACCCGTTTATGATTCGGTTGGCTAGAGGGAAAGCCGTTTCCGAATCTCTTTTGTCTGCCCGTTTGAGGATCCGACGGTTCAGGGACGTCGAGATGGGGCAGTCTTCAGTCAAGCTTTCTCCCGGTCTGCGGAAAAAGGCTTTTGATTTTGGTATCTCCCGCGATTCCACCAGAGCGGGGTCGGGAAGACACTATTCTTTGATGAACGCAGAGAAGGGATGGCTTTTTAACATACGTGTTGGTACGATGTTGTACCGTCGACATCTTTTTGTTGACATCCAGCCGTATGTTCCTTCTCGTTTTGCGTTGCAGTTGGGCTTCTCCCAAGGCGTTGTAGGGGCGCCTTCGAGCATGGTGAAGCGTTTTGGGGGTCTTCAGGACTGGAGGAATGCATGGGCTTTTTACAGTACGGAGGACACTACCGCCATGATTTCCTATCCTGAGCTGCCCACTTTCCGGACCGCTGGCTTCATGAAATGGTTCGCGGAGAGTTTCTCAGTGTACCGGGGGCTTTCCAAGAAGGAGCTCAATGTCAAGCAATCTTCCGGGAAGGGTCTTGGTAGATCAGACGGCGTCCGGCGAGAGGAGGTTTTGGCCTTCCTTTCTGGAGAGAAGCATAGGATAGGCTTTCTCAAGGGCCGGGATGTCGTCAGATCTGGAGCTGTGCAAGAGGTACCTGGTGAGGTCCTGAGACAGCTGGAGGAGGAGGAAGCTGAGATCGACGCTTGGAGGCAAGCGGAACGAAGGAGAACTTCCATGGCGTCCACTGGCAGGAGCGGACCATCCAGTGAGGACTCTTGTGAGAAGCCTGACTTTGATAGCGGGGCAGGTTCTTCAGGTAAACCGACCCGCAGGAGCAAGAGGAAGAGAGGACAGTACCGTCATAAGAAGCAGTACGAAGATTCTCCTGACGTGGAAGTCCCTCTTACCATTGACGAGGAGGTCTCGCGGGATGCTGAAGAGCCTCCAGAGAAGAGGAGTCGAGAGGAAAAAGCCGACGATGGTATGATCCTTTCCCTTTCTCTTTCTGCTTCTCTCTTTTTTTTGTTCTTTGAGAGATTTTTGTTTAGATCCACTGCTTTCTTTTCTTTTTGCAGAGGATGATGACTTGGTGATGCCTGAGGCCCCGGCCGATGAGGCGACGACGGATCCGACTAGGCATCTGAGGAAGAGCCAAGGGACTCTGGAGCAGACCCAGAATCTTTTCCTGGTACGACTTCTTTACTTCCCCCTTTTTTGGCATTTTCTTTTCTTTGCTAAATTTTGCTGACGTTTCTCCCCCCCCGTTTTTTTTGTCAGCTGATTTGCCAGAGGACTCTGACGACTTCGAGCCATCCATGGATGTAGCTTTCTGCGACACTTCGGACGAGCTTATGGAGACAGAAAGCACTCCACCGGTCGTCGGAGAAAGTATTACACAGCAATAGTCTTGACCACAAGAATTTTTTTTTTTTTTACAGGATCATGTTCATACCTTTCCTCTTCTGGCAGGTTGTGAGGCGACAGGAGAAGTTCCAATGTCTTCCTCGGAGCCGGAACAGGAAATACCGGCGGCTGGTCCAGAAGTAGAGGCTTCTTCTACCAGTTTTGATGCGGCAGAAGTGCAAACACATGATGATATCCCATCTTCTGACGATCCGACTGGGAAGAGTCTTTCGATTTATCGCCCACTACGGCCTGACATGGGCAGTCAGTCAGCGGAGCATGGCGAGTCTTCATCTGGGCCCTCTCTTCAATTTGCAAAGAAGGTCTTGAAGAGTGTACTGAGCTCCTGGGTTGAGACTCTTTCTTCTGGTCACTTGGAAGCTGGCTTTGGCATGGTCAAGCACGTGCGAGACACCCTTGCTGACAGCGCAGAGGTTGGCCTGGATATCACCAATGCCAAGGCTTTCGTTGATGGAGTCATTGCACTGGGCGATAAGTGGAGCAAGACTAAGAACTCCCCAAGTGATGACTTTTTCAACGAAATGTTTCTGAAGCCTTCCAGCGAGGTCAAATCGGAAGTGAATAAGATCTTGAAGGCTCGGAAGCAGCTTGTTCGAGAGAGGAACGTCGCCGAACTGGCTATTATCGAGCTATCAAAAGACCTGAGCCACCTCGATAAGGAGATCAACGAGACTAGGCAGCGTCTCGAGTTGTTGGAAGAACAGACTGCTGCTAAATGGGCTGCTGTTCTTGAAGCTTCGTGCCAGAGAAAGCACTCTGATCCGTCAGGTTGAAGAGGTTGACGGGAATCTCCGAAGGAAGACTCAGGAGCATGAGCGATGGCAACTTCTTTGGGAGGAATTCCCCCGTGCTGAAGATGGATCGCGGTTTTCTGCCGCATTTTACGGCGGCATCTTGAAGAAGCGTGGCCTGGAAGCTTTAGAGGCTGAGGCCAAGAGTCTGCTCGAGGACCTTAGTGTTTGGTTGAAGACTATGATGGACTGAGCTCTTGACAAACTTTCTTCTTTCTTTTTTTGGTACATCTATGTATAAACATTTTGGCACCTCTATGTATAAACATTTTGGCACTCTATTTTTTTGTATTCCCTTGTTCTACTTAAATTCCTTTTGTTGAAAATAAGCAAAAGTTGAACGGGAATGTTTGTTTGAAAATCTTGATCAAAAGGTTATCATTTTGTGAAAATCTTTTGTCAAAAGTGTTGTTTTGGCAGAAAGCCAGATTTTGTGGCACAACAGCCTGGTTTTGATGGCTTGAAACCGAAAATTTTGAAGTGGCATGAAAGCCGATTTGGTGGCGTGAAAGCCAAATTTTGGTGCGTGAAAGCGATGTGGCATGGAAGCAATTTTTGGCATGAGAGCTGATTTTTGTTTTTGGCGTGAAAGCCGATTTTTGGCATGAGAGCCGATTTTGGCGTAAAGCCGGATTTTTTGAAAACCAAGTTTGTTTTGTTGGCATGAGAGCCAAATTTTTGTTTTGAATTTTTGGCGTGAAAAGCCGATTTTGGCGTGGAAGCGAGTTTTTTGGCGTAAAAAGCCGCAGTTTTGGCGTAAAAGCCAGATTTTTGGCGTAAAACCAGGTTTTTGGTTTCAAAAAATCAAGTATCGACTAGGAGTCGCCTCCCTGCTGAATGGTATTGCAAGTATCGATGGAATGTCGCCTCCCTTGCTCATCGGTTGCAAGTATCGATGAAAGTCGCTGTCCTAGCGAAGTTGGGTGCAGTATCGACTAAGCGTCGCTTCCCGCTGCTTCTTCAAAAATTTTTGTTTTTGGCGGTATCGATGGAAGTGTCGCCCCCTACGATTTTTGAAATTTGAGGTTTTTCGAACTTTTTGTTTTTTTGACATTTGGGTTGTGGATATCAACTGAATGTTGCGTCTCCACGATTTTTGAAATTTGCAGTATCAACGAGGTGTGCTATCTGCAATTTTGAGGGTTTTGGAAGTATCGATGGGTTCGCATCTCCAATGGGTTTTTTGCGAATTCGACTTGAACACGCTTTCCCGGATTTTTGTTTTAGCACGAGGGTCGTAATTTGACCTAAAACCATTTTGGCGGTAAAAGGTAAGGCGGACTAGGGTGAAACCTAATCCCTGATTTTTGTTTTAAACCAAGAATTTGGTTCAGATTGAAATTTTGGTTAAGTTTGGGAAGAGGCCTAAACTTAGATTTTTGGATTTTGATTTTCTTTGAAACAATGAAACGTGGAAAGTAAGCATGTTTTGAAAGTTCAACATAAAGATGAAAATTCCAAAAGGAGTGGGTTGACGAGCAAAGTACCTAGAAATAGGCTTTGGCCTTGAGGCGTTCCGCTCTGACCTAGTGGAGGAAAGTCTTCAAGGGTAGTACCGCTTCAAGAACCTTGCCGTTGATGGCAGCATACATATCACCTTCCATGTTTAAAGTGCGAGCGCCATTGGAGAAGACTTGGTCGATGAACGAAAGGTCTCTCCCATTTTTGGTCAAATTGCTTTGGATTTGGAGCGAAACCATCGGCCTTTTTTTACCGAAGAACCAAGTCACCCTTTTTGTGGGCGCGTTGCCTGACTTTTTTGTCGGGAAGATACCCAGCCATGCGTGCTTGGTAGAGCTTAATGCTTTTGGAGTGCCATCGAGCCGTCTCTCATCGAGATGTCCAGCTCTTGGAGTCTTAATTTGGCATTGCTTTCTTTCGTCATGTCATTTGTAGAGATAATACCCTTAAGGAAGGAATTTGTACCTCTAAAGGGACTAATAGGCCTCGCATCCATGACCAAGGAGCATGGCGTGCTATGGGTCGGCTCCTCGAATGGTGGTTCGGTAAGGCCACACAAAGCTTCGATAGTTTGGTCGCCCCAGTCCCTTTTAGGCTAGAGACCATTTTCTTGAGAATTAGCAGAGTGTCTTGTTGAAGCGCCTCTACAGTCCATTCCCGCCGGATTTGTAACGGAGTTGAAGGACAACTTTGGATTTTGTATTTGTTCGCAGAGCCTGCAGAATCTGTGATCACGGAATTGTGGTCGTTATCATGGACGATCTTTTGGTATGCCGAAGCGACAAATGATGTTGGTGCGCAAGAACTGAAGGACGATGAAGGTCTCATTTCATTGAGCGCACAAAGCTTCTGACTCACTTGGAGAAATAATCTGTAGCGGCGAAGATGAAACGATGACCCTTTGTTGACGGAGGGGAAACAGGACCTACGATATCCATCCCAGGCTTCGAAAAGGCCATGATTTGCTGTAAGGATGTAGCCCATTCTGGAGGCATGTGACATAGTCTCCATGAACTTGGCATGTTGGTAGCGTTTAACAATTGCATTGCGTCAGCTACCATGGTAGGCCCAATAATAACCTAACCTTTTTATCTGATTTATAGAGCTTTGGACCACCCTGATGAGCTCCACAAAGACCAGCATCAACTCTTTGAGAGTTCTTTAGCTCTGTTGGTGAAAGCAGCGTAGAAGTACTCCATTGTAAGGATTTTCTGTAGAGCATCTTTGAAGGAATGTCAGATGAAAATTTGGGGTTCGTCTTTGAACACTTACCCGTTTCTTTGGATCTTCAGGCATGATCCAAACATAATATAATCAATGAACGGATCCCTCCAGTCGTCGATCGGAGGTCTGAGGATGGAGATCCGACTTCCAACCAGTTGGTGGCACTCAGCAACTGCTTGGTGTGTATTGAGGGGAGGGAGAATCCTTCTCTCACACACTGTAACTTGCATGTGTTCTCCTTCTTGGACCGCCATAGAGGCGGCGAGTCCAGCCAGGGCATCTGCACGGATGTTTTCGCCTCTACGAATGTGGGTGATATGACAGATGTCAAAATTTTTGCGAAGTGATTGCGCCTTGTTGTAGTAAGGCAACAGATCAGGCTTCCTGATTTCAAATTTCTGATTCATCTGGTTGACGATCAGTTGAGAATCCCCGAAGGCTTCTAGCACTGTGATGCCGGATTCGAGCGAGAGTTCCAATCCTACAATCAGGGCTTGGTACTCAGCTGCATTGTTTGAACATGGTTCCAGTAGCGAGAAGGCGTGTGGAATCATGTATTTGTCGGGACTAACAAAGAGGATGCCAATCCCTGATATTTGATTTCCTTTTTCACTTGTCCTGGTTGCACCGTCGAAGTACATATCCCAGGAAGCATTTGATAAGGAAGCCTCCACGTTGTAGACTGACTGACTCGTCTGGGAGATCATCCCTGAGTGGAGAATCTTCAGGCAACGGATGCTCTGCAAGAAAGTCTGCCAGAGCTTGACCTTTGATTGCTTTTTGTGGTACATACCTAATATCAAATTGTGACAGGAGGATAGACCATTTTGCCAGTCGGGCATTGAGGGAACCTGCTTTTGTGACAAGGACCTTCAGGAGATTGATCCTCGAGATCAGGTATACTGTGTTGGACAGCAGATAGTGACGTAGCTTTTGTGTACAGCAAATCACTGCAAGACATTCTTTTTCGACTGGAGAGTAGCGATGCTCTGCACCTACCAGCATGCGGCTGAGATAGTATAGAGCAGCTTCTTTTCCCTCGTGATTTCCTTGTGCAAGTAGAGCTCCCAAAGAGTGGTCGAGGCTCTTGTGTACAGATAAATGGTTTTCCAGTTGTGGGGGCAGCCAGTACTGGAGGTTTAGTCAGGTATGACTGATGTCTGGGAACGCAGTTTCGCATTCAGCATCCTAGCAAAGTCCACGCCCTTTTTCTTTAAGGCGGGAGATGGACGGCAATTTCCCCCTGACAGGTTGGAGATGAATCGTCGAATATATGCCAATCTTCCTTGCAAGCCCTTTTAACTGTCTCAGGGTTTTTTAGGGATGGCATTTCTAGGATAGCCTTGAACTTGATAGGGTCAAGCTCTATTCACGCTTTCCGAGCTACGAATCTGAGAATTACCCGATGGATACCGAAGAAGCATTTTTAGGGATTCATTCGCAGTTTGTGCCTGCGTAGTCGGAGGAAGACTACTCTCGATAGATCTTTGAGGTGGTCTTCTTTTTCTTTTGCTTTTGACGGCGAGGTTAACAACGTAGCAGTTCGACCGTTATTATTGCTGCATATCTTTGAATATCTTCATCGTAGTCCTTTGGAATGTCGCACCCAGCATTTTCAGACCAAAATGCATACAAGTGTAAAAATAACACGCCAATGGGAGTCCGAAATGAATGTGTGTCTTTCCTCTTCTAGGATGCGAGTTATTATCTGATTGTACAGGAAACCATCGCATTGAATGTGAATCCGCATCGAATAACCACAGAGTTTTCGATCATACACTCGTTGGGGACGGATTCCATCTTAGAACAGCCACTTGTTCAAGTCTCTACTAAATTCAAACAAGACGCCTAATTGCCATTTTTCTTGATCACTAGGACGAATGTTGGCCAACCATTCAGGATGCTGTTCCTCGAGGATGAAGCCAACGTTTTTTCTGAGTTTCATGAACTTCTTGTTTCAATTTGTCCATTATGTCAGGACGAAATCTCTTTGGCCTTGTTTGAAACAGCATTGATATCTTTTGTAGATTGAGTTTTGTGGAAGCTGCTATTTTCGGGTCTATAACCAGGTATTATTCAGCGGTAACCATGCAACAATCAACAAACTCACGAAGAAAAGCGATATACTCGGGTAACTCATCATCCTTTATATTCTTGCTTATGAATACAGGACGTGGGCTATCTGGCGTTCCCAAGTCTATCTTTTGAACAGAATCTTCTGTTGGAAGACTTGAAGGTGGTTCCTCCATAATATTTTCGGAGGCTTCCAACTCAACAAGACCTTCCGGAGTTTCAAAGGTATTCTCAGACCAAGGCTGTGCTTCTGACCATGGGTCTTCTTGATCGGCACTCTTCTCAAGACTTGCTATGAGATGGTCCCAATCGCCTGTTGAAACTGGATCGAAGTATGGCACTTCTTTTGGAGATGATGGTTCTTCTGGACCAGAAGACTGTGCATCTGTATCATCGGACAATTTCTCTTCAATCATCCAGAGAAATACGTACCAATTAGAGGAGCTTCCTGGATCCTTGACGGTAACTCTCAAAGAGATATCCAGGGAGATCAATATCTTCACAGGATCACGAGATGTTGAGGCTTCGTCGCCAGACGACTTTGTAGCCTTTGGGTTCAACTGTCTCATGGGCAGCATCAGGGTCGTAGCCCATCCGTATGAAGACTTTTCTATAATGACGATGAGTTTCTAATCCTCCTGCTGGCCTATTGTCAGGGTGGGCTCCAAGGTGACGAGAATACCATGGCCACCTCCAAGCCGATTGGATTCGAGCGTCATAGCCCATTTTCTTTCATGATAGCTTGCGCCATTGGACGATTACAAGATAGTTGTGGCATACCTTTCGTTTGTGAAAGGCTCAAGCGAAGAGTTTGATGAACAAAGCCGCCGACCTGTGGAAAAAGATCGGCTTTCTTTTGGTGAGGTTGTCGAACAAAACGGAGGAAGCTGATGCTGGGTCGCCTGTGCCAGCAGGTGCCTTCAATGGGAGTGAAGCAGTTGACGCTTGCTGAGTATCACCGGCTTGACGATGTGTCGCTTCTGTCTCTGAATCGAACTCTTGTGTCTTGCATAATTAGACACAAAGGAGATGAACAAACTTGCCCCCCAGGCTTTTGTTGGTCTTCTTTGCCTTGGTAGTGATCACCAGCGGCTTTGAAGACTTGAGGGAGACAACAAAAGGAGATTGGTTGATCTCCTCGGTTTTGCCGGATGGTTGATTTTCTTCCGGTGATTGCTGAGGAGCCTTGCCTTTATCTTTCTGGAGACTTTCGGCAAAGGATGCTATTTCTTTCTCCTTTTCTTCGTTTTCATCTTTGTACATCTGCGAGTCTGCGAAATGGACTTCTTTGCCTTTGAAAGGCTTTTTGTCCGCAAATACCCGATGTACCAAGCCGTCGTCGCCAACAAACTTGATGCACTGATGAAGAGTTGAAGGAACAACACCACTCTCGTGTATCCAGGGGCGTCCGAGAAGGATGTTGTAGCATGAGGGGGTCTTTATTGCATATACAGTGACTTCAGAGATAAGATCACCGATTTGCAACTTGAACCTAATCTTGCCGATAGGCCTCTGAGCGCTTCCATCGTATCCAAAGATAGACACGGATGTGTGACTCAGCTTGCTAGGCGGGATGCCCAGCTCTTCGAGTGCCGAAGTAGAGATGAGGTTGAGGGCAGAACCCCCGGATCGATCTGTACTCTGTGTATCGGCATCTCTTTGATGTACCCTGTAAAGTATAAGGGCCGGTTGTGCTTTGTTTCGCCTAGTAGGAGGTCTTCCTTAGTGAAGGCGATAGTTGCACTTGCTGCTTTTTGAACTGAGAGGCAATCATTGCAAGATCCCTCAGTCTTCTCTCTCTTTCTCCTTTTGAGGAGGTATTTGATTTTTTAACCCTATAGTCCATTTCAATTTGTAGGACTTGTGGGGCATGCTTGTCGACATCCACATTCAGTCTTTGCAGTTCTGAAATGAGACTATCACGAGTTTGGGGAGACATTCGTAATAAGTCTAGGATGTGCAGACGTGCAGGTATGTGTCTAAAGTGCTCAATCAAGTCATACTTGAAAGCCTCCTTAGGGCCTGCATTTTCATTAATGTTGCCACTTGGGGCGCTTACATTTCTGTCCCGAAGGATTTACATTCTGTCGAGAGCTTCTGGAGACGGTTCTTCAGAAGTCCACCCTCGGGATTTACATAAGAAGAAGAAGTGCAGATTGTAGTTTTTGTGGTCCAGACATCCCGGCCAGAGCGGGTACCTTTACCAACTTCTGGAGACGGTTCTTCATTCGGAAGTCCACCCTCGGGATTGAGGGGCTGATCCTTTTCATTTGCTGAAGATGCTTCCGTGTCAACCTTACCATCCTCAGTGATTGCATTGCATGGAGCATTTTCCGGGAACAAGTCCTGAACAGCGTCCAGCAATTTGTCTTCTTTGTTTACAATTTCATCGGTCCAGACAGACCCATGAGTTGGGCAGACCGGTAGACTTCATCGGTAGAGACGTCTTCAAGGTGGTCAGCCAGAAGAGGTCTGTACTCTGATGTGACAGTCTCAGAAGACGAAGGTTGAGAAGATGCCATCTCCGAGGTAGTAATATCAGAGGATATACTACCTGATGTAGTATGGGAGTTTGTGGCCTCGGCAGATGAAGCTCCAGAGGCGCTGTCGTCTCGAACTATCGCATTGCAAGCAATAGGAAACGTCTCCGGAACGGATTGTTGGGAGTCAGATTCATCCTCTGATGTAAGGGGATCATCCACCCAGCAGTTTTCTTCATTTTCAGGAGTTACTGGAGGGGACTCCTGTAGATTTTCCGGGACCACCGGTTCTGGATTGCGATGAAGCTGATTGATGTGATCTTGTCCTTGCTCTATGGCAAGACGCTGCAAGATCCTTGCATATTCTTCGAGATCAGGCATAGGAGCCAGATCTTCTTCTTCATCTACTCCTTGTAGTTCCTCCTGATCGGGTTCTACCGGAGCATTGGCAGGTGCTGTGTCAACAGCATTTTCCTGAACAACCTCTTGGTCTCCTTCATCATCAGACCAAGATCCCTGTGGTTGTAAAGGGTTATACCAGATCACCGGCATGAGGTGGGATTCGGGGATCCATTCCTCGTCGGAGAGGTATTCTCCTGTTTCGAGGGATTCCTCCCATTCATCGGTGTCACTGGCGGTGTCACTGGACTCGTACCCATCCATGGGGAATCCAACTACTGAATTGCAAGAGTATGATGCCCCCTGCATGTCTTCAGTCTTTAGTAGTAATGGCATGAAATCACGAAGGGTGAATTTCCTTGCCGGCCTCGAAGTCTCGGAAGGAGACTTTTCTGCTGCCCCCAGTGAAGGGGTAGGGGAAGTTTCTGTCTTTTCAGGAACTTCTTGTTTTGGTTGAGCTTTCTCCTGCTGTTTAAGCTTGCGGAGTTGTGTCTCCTGGCTTGCCTTCGCTGTCGAGCGGTCGGCTTTGTTTTGACGATCTCCCAGTTTTCATCTTCCAGGAGATCGGGATGTACCCATATGGGCTGTCCATCTGGTGTTGGGCACGGGACTAGCTCTTGGGATGTTTGAGCCATTTTTTATCACCTTGAAGGAAGTAGTGACCTTCTTCTTTGGTGACTTTTGTGTTTGTCCATATGACACCATGTTGACGGAGGCAGACCCATAGTTTTTGTCAAAGGTGATGACTCCGTTTTTCCACATCTCGTTGATCTTTTCTCTCACAACGAAGCATTGGTTGAGAGGATGCGAGATCATCTGGTGGTATGGACAGTACCGGGGATCGTTGGTTTTGCCAACATCTCCTGGTCTTTTGGGTTCAGGCAGGGTGAGCTTCCCGTTTGCCAAGAGAGCCTCGAAGATTTCTTCGACATCTTCATCGAACGGGTATTTCTTTTCTACTCGTTCTCTTTGAAGGCATCAGAGAGTTCAGGTCTCTTACCTGCACCTTTGTTTTCAGCTTTCTTTGGTGGCTGCGGAGCTGACTTGGTTTGCACATTGAGAACCTCCTTTTTCTTTTGCTTCGAGGTTGCAATGGCGGTCGGCTCCTTCTTTGATGATTTCTGACTGCTGAGGTCTTTGATCACCGTCTCAGCCTCCATTGATGCTTCTAGGAGTTCTCCCAGATTCTTTGATTTGTTGCCGATAATCATGGAGCGTATCTTTGCTCTCATGTTGTTACGGCAGATGTCGACCAGCGACGCTTGTGGCAGTACGTCTGAACATTTGTACGCCATTGCCTTCCACTTGTGAATGTAGTCGTATGTCGACTCATTCTCTCCCTGTTTTAGGCTGCAGAGTTGAGCCATAGTCACAGGATGATCCTCACCTTTGAAGTGAGTTAGGAAGCGTGTCTCCATCATGGCCCAGTTTTGGATAGAGTCCTCCTGAAGAGTGGAGTACCAATCAAAGGCCGTACCTTTTAGGGTACTTGCGAAGAGACGGATCTTGAGGGCGTCTTGATCCGCGATGGCTCCCGTCAGGATCTTGAAATGGATGACATGTTTGTCTGGCCGAGCCCTTCCCCGTATATGTTTGGAGAGTGGGCTGTTTGAATTTTGGTAGGAAACGGTACCGAGTCCATCCATAAGGGATATGGCGCTTGATGCGTGTTCCGTTAGTAGAATCTCTCCTTTGCTTTGGCGAGGATATCGTCAACGTCCTTTTGTAAGGTGCGCAGTGACTCATAACACTCCTCTTCGTGTGACTTGGAGAGCTTACATTTGGTGGACGTTGGAGGGTAAGAAGAAGTTCTCCATGAGAGCTCTACCTACTGTTTCCCTGCTCCAGCTGCTGGATGCGTCGGCTACGTCATCTTGCGGCGAGGCTGCTCAGCTTTTCGTGACTATAGACGTTCATCTTTTCGAGAGTCGAATGAGGATATCGTCTTGGTGACTGAGGTGCAGCTCATCTTTGGATGATAGAGGCTCGAAAGAGTGATCGGCTCCGGTCCCTTAGACTGAAGGAGTGGAGAATCATTCTCTAATGTCACATCGCGCTCCTGGAGACGCTGCCGAGTCACCGGCCGCTTGACATGGTATTTTGTGCTGACTTCTGCGCCTCTGGTGCCAACCATATGGACAGTGCAACTTGGTTGGTGCTTCATTTTTCGACCCTAACATATTTGTGGAGACCTTGAGCGTGTGGCAAGTGCATGGGACTCTTTGCTTCTCCAGTCTCTTTTGCGATACGCACGCGCGGCGAAACGCATACGACGAAGCTTAGTGAGCTTCAGTTAGCTCGGCCTGTGCTCTAGCCAACGAAGGAGGTGGTCCCTCGCAGCGCAGCAGCCCGAGCTGTCTTCTTTGTAATTTCGCAAGGACACGGATCTGGATGCGCCTTAGCCTTGTCGCACGAAGCTTTAAATTTGGCGAGCTCGGACCCCTGTTGGATGAAGGGCCGATTCAGGAATACAGGCCTTGACAGGTTTCTCGTTGAGGCCTGATGAGCACGACTTGATCCTAGGGCTTATAGCAATAGCCCGGCTCGGTGCTGGGTTGATTTTGTTGGTGAGAAGGCTGGTTTCTCCTCTTCGTGTACGAGAGAGGGTAGAACGGTTCCTTGATGCGGACGCCATGGTTATGTGCTGGCCTTGGCAGATCTTTGGGACCTTCTTTGTTTTGGAGAAGGTCTTGGAGACCAAGTCTTGAGGTAGACCTGGTTTCTTGCAGGCTGAGGTTTCGCGGGGTTGTCGCGGGCTTCAGTCTTCTTGCGGTTGCCCTTGGTGTCACGGTAGTGACGCGCCCAGGGGCGGTTCTCTGCTTCTTGGCAGGAGTTGTTTCTTCTGCGGGAAGTGGGAAAGGTCCCAGCGACCCGAAGACGATGGACCGGGGAGAGGAGGTCGACCCGGTGTCTTGTGTGTTACCGAAGGAAGTGACACTTCGGCCGCTGGCGAGGCGCTTAGGAGCGCATTTGTTTTGCTTCTCTTGAAGCATCAGCTGGTACTTGTTCTCGTCGAAGGTGATTGTCAGCGAAGCTGCCATGTTAGTTTTTGAAAAACCTTTCTGAAACAAGACCGGATCCATTAGTAATCACAAGAAATGTGGTGATCATAAATGGAAATAAACTATGGTTTTTTTCTTTTCAATTTGCTCGAGGGGTCTATATGCTCGGCCACAAAACAAGATGAAGAAGGCAAAAAAGCCATAGAGTATAACAATCGTTCTAAACGCGAGTATGAAAGCTCAGAGTGAGCGTTCCAAGTGACTGCTAGAGCAATTGTGAACCTTAATTTCAGATTACCGAGGAGCGAGGCTCACTCGAGGTAAAACCGATATAAGGTTAAGTACAAAATGTGTCGGTCGCGAATACAGTAGACCAAGAGGGCGTACTACACCGCTAGGCACAGATGTTGTAAATCGCATCCTTGAAATGGACACGAGATGGATTTTTGAAAGGTCAAGGTTGGGTTCATAAAGGAGAGCAATGGCACTCCGATCCGAAAACGTGCTCAACATTTCTGCGAGCACAGAGTCCGAAAGGGAAATAACCAGAATTTCTCGAATCTGGACCCAACAATGACGGAAGTTTTTTTTTGAAAAGTCAGGATCAGATTCATCAAAGAGAGCAAATGACGTTCCAACCCAAACACGTGCTCAACATTTCTGCGAGCACAGTAATCCGAGGAGGAAAGAGGTCAAGATTTCTCGACTTTTGAACCCAAGACGTGACAGAGTTTTTTTTTTTTTTTTGAAGATTTTTTTTTTTTTTTTGAAAGTCAGTATCGGATCTTATCATCGAAAGAGAGCAAATGATGTTCCAATCCAAACACGTGCTCAACATTTCTGCGAGCACAGAGTCTGAAAAGGAAGAGATCAAGATTTCTCAAATTTGAACCAAAAATCGACGAATTTTATTTTTTTTTTTTTTTTTTTTTGAGAATAGAATCGAGTTCTCACGATTCGTTCTTATGAAACCAATGTTGATAGATCAGCCCCAGGTAAGGGTAGGATTACTTAATGAAACCCGTTTGGAGGACCCTTACCTAGAACAGCCTAGCTGTCTCCAAACTCTGGACAAGGCTTTTCTTAGGTCAACTTCGATTAAAGAACGCAATCGGTAAAAACTTTCGTGTCTCAATGCTGCCCCCCTTTTTTTTTTATGGACTCTCAAATGCTCTGCCCCTAAGTCAGAAAGGGAAGAAAACCCAAACCTTTTCTCAATTTTCAAAAGAAGAAGATTTTTTTTTGAAAATGTTTTGAACTCAGATCAGAAGCGAGAGCGGAATGGTCCCGTTTCCCCGTCGAGACAGGCTTCAAGCATTTCTGACAATCTCCTCTGCGAAGCCTAAGTCAGAAAGGAAATAGAAAACCAAAATTTCTCAAAATTTGGATCCAAAAGAAAGAAAGTTTTTTTGAAAACCTGAACAGGTTTGAAATCAGATTTTTTTTTTTGGAACTCACCAGCGAAGATGCGATTGGTCCGTTCCCGTCTGAACAGGGGCTCAAACAATTTCTGCGAGCCCTAAGTCAGAAAGGAAAAGAAAACCAAAATTTCTCAAATTTGGATCCAAAAGAAAGAAGATTTTTTTTTTTGAAAATCTGACAAGTTTGAAATCAGATTTTTTTTCGAACTCATGACAAAAGTTTGAAA
>QPKB01000012.1:20920467-20956179 GCA_003546025.1 Camphora micrantha | reverse complement strand
ATAGCCCATTTTCTTCATGATAGCTTGCGCCATTGGACTATACAAGGATAGTTGTGGCATACCTTCGTTTTGGAAAGGCTCAAGCGAAGAGTTTGATGAAGAAGCCGCCGACCTGTGGAAAAAGATCGGCTTTTCTTTTGGTGAGGTTGTCGGAACAACGAAGGAAGCTGATGCTGGATCGCCTATGCCAGCAGGTGCCTCCAATGGAGTGAGAGCAGGTTGAGCTTGCTGAGTATCAGCTTGGCTTGACGACGTGTCGTCTTCTGTCTCTGAATCCGAATCTGTGTCTTGCATAATAGACACAAAGGAGATGACAAACTTGCCCCCAGGCTTTTGTTTGGTCTTCTTTGCCTTGGTAGTGATCACCAGCGGCTTTGAAGACTTGAGGGAGACAACAAAAGGAGATTGGTTGATCTCCTCGGTTTTGCCGGATGGTTGATTTTCTTCCGGTGATTGCTGAGGAGCCTTGCCTTTATCTTTCTGGAGACTTTCGGCAAAGGATGCTATTTCTTTCTCCTTTTCTTCGTTTTCATCTTTGTACATCTGCGAGTCTGCAAAATGGACTTCTTTGCCTTTGAAAGGCTTTTTGTCCGCAAATACCCGATGTACCAAGCCGTCGTCGCCAACAAACTTGATGCACTGATGAAGAGTTGAAGGAACAACACCACTCTCGTGTATCCAGGGGCGTCCGAGAAGGATGTTGTAGCATGAGGGGGTCTTTATTGCATATACAGTGACTTCAGAGATAAGATCACCGATTTGCAACTTGAACCTAATCTTGCCGATAGGCCTCTGAGCGCTTCCATCGTATCCAAAGATAGACACGGATGTGTGACTCAGCTTGCTAGGCGGGATGCCCAGCTCTTCGAGTGCCGAAGTAGAGATGAGGTTGAGGGCAGAACCCGGATCGATCTGTACTCTGTGTATCGGCATCTCTTTGATGTACCCTGTAAAGTATAAGGGCCGGTTGTGCTTTGTTTCGCCTAGTAGGAGGTCTTCCTTAGTGAAGGCGATAGTTGCACTTGCTGCTTTTTGAACTGAGAGGCAATCATTGCAAGATCCCTCAGTCTTCTTCTTTTCTCCTTTTGAGGAGGTATTTGATTTTTTAACCCTATAGTCCATTTCAATTTGTAGGACTTGTGGGGCATGCTTGTCGACATCCACATTCAGTCTTTGCAGTTCTGAAATGAGACTATCACGAGTTTGGGGAGACATTCGTAATAAGTCTAGGATGTGCAGACGTGCAGGTATGTGTCTAAAGTGCTCAATCAAGTCATACTTGAAAGCCTCCTTAGGGCCTGCATTTCATTAATGTTGCCACTTGGGGCGCTTACATTCTGTCCCGAAGGATTTACATAAGAAGAAGAAGTTAGATTGTAGTTTTTGTGGTAATCCCGGCCAGAGCGGGTACCTTTACCAACTTCGAGAGCTTCTGGAGACGGTTCTTCATTCGGAAGTCCACCCTCGGGATTGAGGGGCTGATCCTTTTCATTTGCTGAAGATGCTTCCGTGTCAACTTACCATCCTCAGTGATTGCATTGCATGGAGCATTTTCCGGGAACAAGTCCTGAACAGCGTCCAGCAATTTGTCTTCTTTGTTTACAATTTCATCGGTCCAGACATCACCCATGAGGTTGGGCATCTGGGACCAGTTGACTGGGTAGACTTCATCGGTAGAGACGTCTTCAAGGTAGTCAGCCAGAAGAGGTCTGTACTCTGATGTGACAGTCTCAGAAGACGAAGGTTGAGAAGATGCCATCTCCGAGGTAGTAATATCAGAGGATATACTACCTGATGTAGTATGGGAGTTTGTGGCCTCGGCAGATGAAGCTCCAGAGGCGCTGTCGTCTCGAACTATCGCATTGCAAGCAATAGGAAACGTCTCCGGAACGGATTGTTGGGAGTCAGATTCATCCTCTGATGTAAGGGGATCATCCACCCAGCAGTTTTCTTCATTTTCAGGAGTTACTGGAGGGGACTCCTGTAGATTTTCCGGGACCACCGGTTCTGGATTGCGATGAAGCTGATTGATGTGATCTTGTCCTTGCTCTATGGCAAGACGCTGCAAGATCCTTGCATATTCTTCGAGATCAGGCATAGGAGCCAGATCTTCTTCTTCATCTACTCCTTGTAGTTCCTCTGATCGGGTTCTACCGGAGCATTGGCAGGTGCTGTGTCAACAGCATTTTCCTGAACAACCTCTTGGTCTCCTTCATCATCAGACCAAGATCCCTGTGGTTGTAAAGGGTTATACCAGATCACCGGCATGAGGTGGGATTCGGGGATCCATTCCTCGTCGGAGAGGTATTCTCCTGTTTCGAGGGATTCCTCCCATTCATCGGTGTCACTGGCGGTGTCACTGGACTCGTACCCATCCATGGGGAATCCAACTACTGAATTGCAAGAGTATGATGCCCCCTGCATGTCTTCAGTCTTTAGTAGTGATGGCATGAAATCACGAAGGGTGAATTTCCTTGCCGGCCTCGAAGTCTCGGAAGGAGACTTTTCTGCTGCCCCCAGTGAAGGGGTAGGGGAAGTTTCTGTCTTTTCAGGAACTTCTTGTTTTGGTTGAGCTTTCTCCTGCTGTTTAAGCTTGCGGAGTTGTCTCCTGGCTTGCCTTCGCTGTCGAGCGGTCGGCTTTGTTTTGACGATCTCCCAGTTTTCATCTTCCAGGAGATCGGGATGTACCCATATGGGCTGTCCATCTGGTGTTGGGCACGGGACTAGCTCTTGGGATGTTTGAGCCATTTTTATCACCTTGAAGGAAGTAGTGACCTTCTTCTTTGGTGACTTTTGTGTTTGTCCATATGACACCATGTTGACGGAGGCAGACCCATAGTTTTTGTCAAAGGTGATGACTCCGTTTTTCCACATCTCGTTGATCTTTTCTCTCACAACGAAGCATTGGTTGAGAGGATGCGAGATCATCTGGTGGTATGGACAGTACCGGGGATCGTTGGTTTTGCCAACATCTCCTGGTCTTTTGGGTTCAGGCAGGGTGAGCTTCCCGTTTGCCAAGAGAGCCTCGAAGATTTCTTCGACATCTTCATCGAACGGGTATTTCTTTTCTACTCGTTCTTTGAAGGCATCAGAGAGTTCAGGTCTCTTACCTGCACCTTTGTTTTCAGCTTTCTTTGGTGGCTGCGGAGCTGACTTGGTTTGCACATTGAGAACCTCCTTTTTATTTTGCTTCGAGGTTGCAATGGCGGTCGGCTCCTTCTTTGATGATTTCTGACTGCTGAGGTCCTTGATCACCGTCTCAGCCTCCATTGATGCTTCCAAGAGTTCTCCCAAATTCTTTGATTTGTTGCCGATAATCATGGAGCGTATCTTTGCTCTCATGTTGTTACGGCAGATGTCGACCAGCGACGCTTGTGGCAGTACGTCTGAACATTTGTACGCCATTGCCTTCCACTTGTGAATGTAGTCGTATGTCGACTCATTCTCTCCCTGTTTTAGGCTGCAGAGTTGAGCCATAGTCACAGGATGATCCTCACCTTTGAAGTGAGTTAGGAAGCGTGTCTCCATCATGGCCCAGTTTTGGATAGAGTCCTCCTGAAGAGTGGAGTACCAATCAAAGGCCGTACCTTTTAGGGTACTTGCGAAGAGACGGATCTTGAGGGCGTCTTGATCCGCGATGGCTCCCGTCAGGATCTTGAAATGGATGACATGTTGTCTGGCCGAGCCCTTCCCCGTATATGTTTGGAGAGTGGGCTGTTTGAATTTGGTAGGAAACGGTACCGAGTCCATCCATAAGGGATATGGCGGCTTGATTCCGTGTTCCTTTAGTGAATCCTCTTCCTTTGCTTTGGCGAGGATATCGTCAACGTCCTTTTTGGTAAGGGCGCGTGACTCATTTACCTCCTCTTCGTGGTGACTTGGAGGAGCTTCATTATTCAGTGGACGTTGGAGGGTAAGAAGTAAGTTCTCCATGAGAGCTTCTATCCTCTGCTGTCCCTGCTCCAGCTGCTGGATGCGTGCGGCTACGTCATCTTGCGGCTGGAGTGCTGGACTCTTTGCTTCTCTAGTCTCTTTTGCCGATACGCCGCGCGGCGACGCATACGACGAGCGATTTGAGCTTCAGTTAGCTCGGGCTGTGCCCTAGCCACGAAGGAGGTGGTCCTTCGCGCACAGCAGCCGAGCTTGTCTTCTTTGTAATTTGGTAAGGACAGGATCTGGATGCGGTCCTTAGCCTGTCGCAGCGAAGCTTTAAATTTGGCGAGCTCGGCCCCTGTTGAGATGAAGGGCCGAGTTGCAGGAATACAGGCCTTGACAGATTCTCGCTGAGGCCTGATGATGCATGACTTGATCCTGGGCTTATAGGAATAAGCCGGCTCGTGCTGGGTAGATTTTGTTTGGTGGAGGGCTGGTTTCTCCTCTTTCATGTACGAGAGAGGGTAGAACCGGTTCTCCTTGAGCGGGGCCAGGTATGCTGGCTTTGCAGATCTTTGGGACCTTCTTTGTTTTGGAGAAGGTCTTGGAGACCAAGTCTTGAGGTAGACCTGGTTTCTTGCAGGCTGAGGTTTCGCGGGGTTGTCGCGGGCTTCAGTCTTCTTGGCGGTTGCCCTTGGTGTCACGGTAGTGACGGGCCCAGGGGCAGTTCTCTGCTTCTTGGCAGGAGTTGTTTCTTCTGCGGGAAGTGGGAAAGGTCCCAGCGACCCGAAGACGATGGACCGGGGAGCGGAGGTCGACCCAGTGTCTTGTGCATTACCGAAGGAAGTGACACTTCGGCCGCTGGCGAGGCGCTTAGGAGCGCATTTGTTTTGCTTCTCTTGAAGCATCAACTGGTACTTGTTCTCGTCGAAGGTGATTGTCAGCGAAGCTGCCATGTTAGTTTTTGAAAAACCTTTCGGAAACAAGACCGGATCCATTAGTCATCACAAGAATGTGGTGATCCTAAATGGAAATAAACTATGGTTTTTTCTTTTCAATTTGCTCGAGGGGACAAGGCCCGGCCCAAGCAAGATGAAGAAGGCAAAAAGCCATAGAGTATACAATCGTTCTAAACGCGAGTATGAAAGGCTCAGAGTGAGCGTTCCAGTGACTGCTAGAACCAATTGTGAACCTTAATTCAGATTACCGAGGAGCAAGGCTCACTCGAGGTAAAATGATATAAGGTTGGGAGTACAAATGTGTCGGTCGCGAATACAGTAGACCCAAGAGGGCGTACTAGCACCGCCAGGCACAGATGTTGTAAATCGCATCCTTGAAATGGACACGAGATGGGATTTTTCGAAAGGTCAAGCTTGGGTTCATAAAAGAGAGCAAATGGCACTCCGATCCGAACACGTGCTCAACATTTCTGCGAGCACAGAGTCCAAAAAGGAAATAACCAGAATTTCTCGAATCTGGACCCAACAATGACGGAAGTTTTTTTTTTTTAGAAAAGTCAGGATCAGATTCATCAAAGAGAGCAAATGACGTTCCAACCCAAACTCGTGCTCAACATTTCTGCGAGCACAGTAATCCGAGGAGGAAGTGGTCAAGATTTCTTGACTTTGAACCCAAACGTGACAGAAGTTTTTTTTTTTTGAAGATTTTTTTTGAAGACTTTTTTTGAAAGTCAGTGTCGGATTCATCAAAGAGTGCAAATGATGTTCCAATTCAAACACGTGCTCAACATTTCTGCGAGCACAGAGTCTTAAAAGGAAGAGATCAAGATTTCTCAAATTTGAACAAAAAATCGACGAATTTTTTTTTTTAGGGTTTGAGAATACATCGAGTTCTCACGATTCGTTCTTATGAAACCAATGTTGATAGACTAGCCCCCAGGTAAGGGTAGGATTACTTAATGAACCCGTTTGGAGGACCCTTACCTAGAACAGCCTAGCTGTCTCCAAACTCTGGATAAGGCTTTTCTTGGATCAACGTTGATTAAAGAACGCAATCGGTAAAACTTCCGTGTTCTCAAATGCTCCCTTTTTTTTTTTTTATGGACTCATCAGAGAGAGCTAATGGTCCGTTCCCAATCTGAACAGGGGCTCAAACAATTTCTGCTAGCCCTAAGTCAGAAAGGAAAATAAAACCAAAATTTCTCAAATTTGGATCCAAAAGAAAGAAGAATTTTTTTTTTTGAAAATCTGACAAGTTTGAAATCAGATTTTTTTTTTGATGGATTCATCAGCGAGAGCGAATGGTCCGTTCCCAGTCTGAACAGGGGCTCAAACAATTTCTGCGAGCCCTAAGTCAGAAAGGAAAAGAAAACCAAAATTTCTCAAATTTGGATCCAAAAGAAAGGAGATTTTTTTTTTTTTTGAAAATCTGACAAGTTTGAAATCAGATTTTTTTTTCGAACTCATCAAAGAGAGCAAACGGTCCCTTTCCCAATCTGAAAACGTGCTCAAACATTTCTGCGGGCACTGAGTCCAAAAGGGAGGAGATCGAGATTTCTCAGATCTGAATTCAAAGAACAAGAGAAGATTTTTTTTTCCCGAGAAGGAGAAAGAATGGAAATAGACTTAAAGAAAGAAATTTCCAAAACAAAAAAAATCCCATCTCATGTTTTTTTTTTTTTTTTGCAAGATTCAACATTGGCCACCAACTAGAAAAGTGCCAAAGAATCGAAGTTCATGTTCTCAAATGAACGAGTCCCACCGGGTGTGCCAGCTTGATGGACCCGATTCTTCCCTCTCTCCCGCTGCCTCCGCCCCGGGTCTTTCGGGGTACGGCGGAGGGGAGGAGAAGAAAAGTAAACGGTATCAACATCTTTCTTTTTTTTTTGTACGGGTATGCCAATTTCACTTTTCTACTTGGAATTTAGGAATGGTGATCCGAAGATCCACCTTCACAAGTAGAAAGGGGAAATGAAACTTTTTCTAGTTTCTATTGCACACATATTTTAAGAAAAGAGACAAGGTTTTTTTTTTTTTTTTTTTGCCGTGAAAGGCGATTTCATTTGTTGCCGTGAAAGGCGATTTTGTCGTAAAAGGCGATTTACAAGTCTTATCCATTATGAAAGACAAGAATTGTGATTTTTGTCTCTAAAAGAAAAATAAAGTACAATAGAAATCAAGAAAAGGAATCTGACTTCTCATTCGATTGTGGGGACATGTTCAGATCGACGGTCGCGAGTCATGTATGGGCTCCTCCATCGTCCATGTAGATGAGAACACGATGCTTGGATTCTTGGCTTGGCCTTTTAACCTCAGATTTTTAAAGGACAAAGACCAAGAGAAGGTCTTATATCCGATAAAAAGCTAAGTAAACGGGCTGAAAAGCCACGTTTTAGCCATGTTGGTAGAAGAAGGGAGGTCCTTGGGGGGGTGGCCCCCCAAGGGTGCTTCAATCACCTTTTGGTGGTCTTTGCAGCAGAGTTGCAGGAGTTCTGGATTTTCCGGGCAATTCTCTGGATTTTTTTGTCTTCGTCGGGGGGAGAGCGAGAGCTAGATCCTTTCCCTTTGGAATGCCCTCCTATTTATAGGCCTTTGGTAGCCATTTAGGAGGGTTTATAAGCATTGAATGCATTAATACTCATAATGGGAGGAGTTACAAGTTTTTAAATTACTTGTTTTGTAACTCCTTTTTCCTTGAATCTGATTGGCCGATGGAGAATAATGAGCCTTTAATTGCCTTTAATCCCCATCATGGGAGGAGTTTCATGACTTTAATGCCATAAATCCTTTGACTTGTAACTCCCATTTGCTTGCTTTTGATTGGGCCGTCCAAAATAATGAGTTAATGACCGCATTAACTTGTCATAAAACGGGTCATTTAACCTTATTAATTGGTCGCCAAGTCGCTCGAAGAGTCACGGGCCGCGCCGCGTCTTTTGGAATTCTTCTTGCGATGACCGCCGGTGGATCCACATGTTGTTTGATGTCGGATGGCGATGCAATTTCAGACATTGATTAATGTCAACGTGCCGGCAACATCTGTCCTGTCGCTTTCACGATCGGGCGGGCAGAAAGTGTGCTTTCTTTGTCGGCCGGTTGGCGATTTCGAGGCATCTAATGATCATCCAATAATTTCGGCGGCGGATCCGTGATGTTGACGAAGATCGACGGATTTCATGCACGAAAAATCAGATTTTGGAAAAATCACAGGGGCCAATCAACCCGAAACGCGAAAAGGACCCGAAAAAGGGTCTTCCGGTGATTTTTTGGGTCGCCGGAATTCCATGGTCGCCGGCGACCATGCACCCATGGTCGCCGGTGACCATGGGCCGGCGACCCTGGGCCATGGTCGCCGACGACCATGGGCCAAGGTCGCCGGCGACCATGGGCCTTGGGCCTATTTTTTGGCCACCGTTCGGTCGCCGTTTCTTCGCCGTTTTTCGATCTTTTTTCATTCTTTTTTCTTCTGTATTTTTCCTAACATTTCCCCTCATTTATTGGCCTGATTCTCTTGAAGAAAACCTGACGAGAAGCCGCGCAAATCGGAGCACAAAGTTTCCTATTTTTCTGGAAAGCCGAAGACTTTGTTGTGCGGTTTTGCCGATTTTTTGTCAAGCATTGAAACTAGGCCAAACGATGTCGGAATGACCTAAAATTTGACGTGGAGCTTCTTGAGCAGTAGATAGGACCAACCATAGGCTTTGGTTTGAGTTTTGAAGCCTTTTGGGGTCCCGCAAATGCTTGCCTTAATTTCGCCATGAGAGAAATGCCGAGCTTTGACTTGTGGTCAACCGATGTCCGATTGACCTGAAATTTGACAGGGAGCCTCCTGAGTAGTAAGTAAGACCAACCATTGGCTTTGGTTTGAGTTTTGAAGCCTTTTGGGGTCCCGCAAACGCTCGCCTTGATTTCACCTCGAGGACAATGCCGAGCTTTGAAACTAGGCCAAACGATGTCCGTTTGACCTAAAACTTGACAGGGGACCTATTGGAGCCATTTTGAGATAATCCATTAGCTCCAATTTGGATGCCATGATTCCGGGGTGCTCCGCTGCCGGTAGGCCTGTTTTTGCTTCCTGAGAGTTGATGAAGGGTCAAACGTCGTCCGTTTGACTTGAAATTTGGCAGGGGGCCTTTTGGAGGTATTTTGGGACCATCCGTAGGCTCTGATCGAAGTTTTGAAGTCTTCGACACTGTCGCTGCCGGGAGCTCCTCTCTGCCTGTCGGAGGAGTGAAGTTAGGCCAAATGATGTTGAAATGGCCCGAAACTTCATGTGTACCCCTCTTTTGGCTGCTTTGAAGGATCTTGTAGTTTTTGTTTGATTCTGACAAGATCTGTTGCTTGAAGTGGCGCCTTCCTATTTATGGCAGGATGTGGCTCCATGTAGCTTTTGGTGGACTTAGGGACATAGTGACATTTTTGGTGTCAACACTTAGATCCAGAGACCAATAGGAAAGCAAAGGAAGCCCAGAATATATAATGAAGAAAGTCAGAAACTCAAAACTCAAAAGCAAGCTCAAGAAGCTGAGAATATAAAGAAAAGTGAGAGAGGACCAAAAACACTTTCAAAGAAAGTAATTTCAATTGAAGCAGCACCCACAGATGGAAATTTAAGAACATAATTAAAGATTAGCATCAAGATAACTTCAGACCACAAAAGATCTATGTACCTGCTTGCCATCAACGGTATCAATGCAGATACCATCGCCCAACATGGACACAGATCGAGGTTAAATGTTGCTGTAGGAAGTGGTGTGTGTCATCGTTGGTGGCGTGAAGACACTTTCAGGCGACATGGGAGGTACTCTGCCAAGGAAGTTTGAAACCCAGAAGATACTCCCCCTCTCAGCGCCACCGAAACCATTAATGGCAATGTGGGTGTTGAGGTAGAAGGTGCAGCTGCAGGCCCTAGGGTCTGGAAAATGGAAGAATAGAGAAACCCCATTATGGGTTTTCCCAGGCAAGTTGCAGATTGTGATTAGAAATTCTACAGATCCGAGAGATTCAAAAAAAGATAGGTAGTAAAATATAATCCAAAAAGTCCCGCGAATGAATACCCTAAAAATTATCAAATAAAATTACAGTAAATAGAATTCCAGGAAACCCATTAGCTCCACAAAGATTCAAGGAAAACCCCAAATAAAATCAAGTAAAACCACAGAATCTGGAAACCAAATGGGAATCCAACAAAACCCCATTTCCTCTTCCTAGATTCAAAGTAAAACCCATAAACAAAAAGAAGATTGAACCCAAAAAAATTATTTTACCTTAGCAGGGAGATATTCAAGCACAGCCGCGAGATATAGGGTGATAGAGAAAGGAAGTGGTGAGAGGGAGATGATGAGAGGGAGAGGGGGACGAGGTCGCCTGGGAGATGGAGGAGAGGGCTGAGGTCGTGAGGGAGAAGGCTTGCGTGGGAGAGGGAGATGGTGGTCTGCGCATGTGAGACGGAGGGATAGAGACGCAGGGGAGCGGGTGGAGAGGATGGCGGAACAGAGAGGGATGCGTGAGACACATGAGGGATCGAGGTGGGTGATGGGACCGGAAGCAAGGGAGATCCAGAAGGGGGTTTGTCCATTGAGAATCCGGTTTGGGAATTTTGTAATAACAATCCCGGCACAAATAGTGCGCCGGCAAAAATAATTTCAAAAATATATTCTCCGGGAGAAGAAAAAATAAAGGCGCGGACACTTTCTCAGAATGGGCGGGTGAAAATTTGGTGTAAAACATTGACCTTTGCCGGCGAAAAAAATAAATCGCCGGAAAATATTGACTATTGCCGGCAAAAAAAATAAATCGCCTGGAAAATAATGACTTTTGCCGGCGAAAAATACAAATTGCCAGTAAAAATCAAACCTTTGCCAGGGAAAATCTATCGCCGAGAAAACTCTATCTTTTCCCGGCGAAGCAACCTTTTTCGCCGGTAAAAGTTATACTTTCCCCGGCATTAAATGATTGCGCCGGGAAAAAACGCCGGTAAAAGTGCAAATTGTTGTAGTGGAAAGTTTAGCCACTGGAAAGTTTTTTTTGGATGGAGGCATTCCACCAAACAAGGCATCTTCTCCTTATTTCACCACCATGTTAGATGCAGCTGCAGAACATGGTCTAGGTATAAAGGCACCCACCCCTTATGAGATTGGGCATGTTTGTGTTAAGAAAGAGTATGAAGAGTTGCAGGCTTGGGTGCAGACTTTCAAATGGACATGGAAGGAAAGAGGTTGCACACTTATGTGCGATGGGTGGACGACCATCACACATCGTCATCTCTTGAATTTTCTAGTCTACTCGTCTATGGGTACGGTGTTTATCAAATCAGTTGATGCAACTGATTACATTCAAGATGCAAAATATATTAATAAGTTATTGAATGAGGTGATTGAAGAAGTTGTGGCTGATTGTGTAGTTCAGGTTGTTACCGACAATGCTGCAAACATGAAGGCTGTAGGAATGATGCTTATGAAACAAAGGCCAAGGATTTTCTGGTCTCCATGTGCAGCACATTGCCTGGATTTAATGCTTGAAGATATTGCAAAAGGAAAAGTCATGCATCAAGTGATTGGTAAGATAAAGAAGATTACCAATTTTTTTTATCAGTCATATAGACTCATTTCCATGATGAAAACGCATACAAACAACCATGAATTACTATGGCCTGGCATCACTAGATTTGTCACCCACTTCATTGCTATCGAAAGTGTTTACAAGTATAGAGAAGGACTTCTCCGATTGATAAAATTACATGAGTTCATGAATTCAAAATGGGGAAAGAAGCCAAGTCCCATTACTCGTGAAGTATGTAAAATAATTGAGTCCAACAAATTTTGGCCTCATGTGAAGGGTGTTTTGAATGTTTTTGATCCCCTAATAAAAGTTCTTTGATTGGTTGATGGCGATGATAAGCCAATAATTGGCTTCTTACATGAGGCCATGGAGAGATCAAAGCTGGCTATTCAAGTAGATTGTAGATATTACAAAAAGTTTTGGAAGATCATCGATGATCGATGGGGACGACAATTGAAACATGATTTACACACTGCTGGTAAGTGAAGGCTATTTCCTTTAATACTTGAATTGTTGTATTCAACTCTCCAATCTCTTCTCAGTCCTCATTATATTAATTTATCAATGACTAAAATTCATTGGTTTTATATGATACTTCTTTAATCCACAATTTATGGATGGACACATATCTGATGAAATCCGTTTGGGACTAAACAATGTAATTGAAAGATTGGCAGAGAGTACAGATGAAGCAATTTGGGCTACTAATCAGGTAGGATAATTAAGGAAAAGAGTATATAACATTGTAATTTGTAAGTTCTCTAATTTATTTTTCTACGTTAATGTCTTCAGATTGACATATACAATGTACGTGCTCGAAGCTTTGGAACGACGACTGCGCGGAGAGCTATCACACAGACCTATCCTGGTATTGATTGTGATGTCGTCTCTATATTATTCAGAGACTTATTATAATTTTATTGATTCTAATATCATTTCTATTTTTTTTTTCAGCTGAATGGTGGTTGAATTATGGAGAGAGTGCTCCTGCACTAAGGACGATTGCTATTAAAGTCCTTAGTCAAACTACATCGTCTTCCAATTGTGAAAAAAACTGATGCACGTTCTCATTTATCCTCACTAGACCAAGAAATAGATTGACAATGCAGAAGCTAAATAAATTGGTCTACATCCACTACAACCTCAAGCTCCGGAGCAGAAATAGAAGGAGAAGACAGTTTGAGGATTACCGGGAATATTTCTGTCCAATTAATTTGGACTATATTTTTTCAGAAGAGGATACTGTGTTGGGTCAATGGCTGGAGGAACAAGAAGAACTGGTGTTAGATCAAGACCCAGAGTTTGAGGAGTTGATAGAGGTATTAACTGGGGATAGGCCTGAGCCAGTGAGCGCCGCAGAAAGGATAGAAGAAATAAAATTGACAATGCAGCAGGGGCGCGAACCTGATACGAGTGAGCCAAGGGAAAAGGAGGTGGACGAGGAGAGTGGGTCAAGTATTTCTACTTCTTCATCATCAGCAGGAATTCCACCTGACTCTCCCGGAGATGAGGGTCATTATAGAGATGATGAGCCTGTCACTTATGAAACAGTTGAACATTTTCCTGATGCTACCGAGTTAGATTCTTGTCGTGGCTATGTCAGACATGTTGGACAGACTGAAGCAGGGGGTAGTAGTAGTGCTGCTACTCATGGTCATCATGGGAGTTATGTTGGCCAAGGTGCTATGTATGGACAGCATGGGAGTTATGTTGGCCAACAAGGTGCCATGTATGGACAGCATGGAGGTTATTCATATGACCCTAATTGGGTACCCCCTTCACTAACACCGCTTATTTCTATTGAACAGATGTTAATTGAGCAAGGGAGGCTTCCCCCACCAATTTCCCAACGTCCTCTTCATGCCCTTCATCACTATTTCATGCCATTTGAGTACAACCAGTCATCTCAATCCACGAGGGATCAAGATAGTTCATCATCTTATCAAGAACAATCTGAATATGGTCATGGGTATGGTAGTGCTGTACAATTGTATGGAGTATATCTTTTTAGCCATTACCGAAGAAATGATGACGATGATATCGAGTCAGGGCGACACTCCACTTGGAATTAGGCTGTCAATCTGTAATACACTCATACTCACCAATCTCTCTATAGTCTTTACTCTCTACTGGTCCCCTCTAAGTTCAGGTAAACCATGAATCTTTTGATGCCTAAGTGCTTTATGATTTTTCGATCTCACTATCATGTTTCTGATTTTAATGTCATCTTCATGGTCTTGAATTTCACGACTTATTTGATGATTGAGTTAGTATTAAATGATGATTGATATGTTATATTTATTTTCTTATATTTTACACTAATAAATTGATCATGAGCATCAATAATGATTGCATTATATGAAATACCGGAAAAGACAGCGAACTGCAACACAAACATGACTCATAACTTAAGGTGACCGAGATTTTGATTTATTGTTGTTACTAATGGAAAAAAATATTGTTTTCCAGCATTTTCTAATATTCTGGATTTTTTGGATATTTTTGTGAATTCTTTTTGATTAAAAAAAAATTCACACCGCGACGGACCGATATCCGCGACTGATACCGATATCATATCGGTTTTTCGGCCCGGCCAATACCGCGACCGAGACCGAGATTTTAAACCATGGTCTTATTTAGCACTGGGGAGTGGGAAAGGGATAGATGGAAGTTTCTTTATATGGGTAAGGTTTTTGAAAAAATGAGCATCTAAAATTTAGTGGTCTCCTGACCAAAGATTTCTTTGAGATTCAATAGTGGGTAAACATTGATGAGAGTAAAGTTGGGCCCTGCTCAACATCCTAGGGGGATGAGAGTGAAAGAGCCTGGACTGATCGAAGGCGGGCCCAAGTGGGCACTATTGAATTGGACTGCATAGTTTATTGCTCGTAGAACATTTCTCATAATTGCTAGGGCTTAATTAGAACAAAGCAACAACCAATTAAATATACACCTAGGTCTTTGATGTCCCTTTTAACGGCTGAGCTAACACCGCAGTCCACTAGTGTAATTTAGGTTTATCCGAACACATGAAATTTCCTTTTCATTTTACTTTTACAAAGATCCAAACAGGCCCATTGGATTTTAGCCTGATCCGTAACTAAAAACTCACTTTCTAAGCCAACCCACACTTCAACTGAATTCCAGACGAAAACTGAATTCCAGACTATTTAGAATCCATTTGCCCCCCAATTCAATAGAGAATGTATAATCTATCTTTGCTTAAATCATACACCAAATCAAGAATCATATGCGCGGCCTTCTTGATTTTAAGGCATTCTATAGATTTGTATCCCAAGTAATATGAGGAATTTCAAATGTCAAGAAATTCTTATGACAATGGCGTAAGCCATTTCAAATCCAGGCAAAAGGAGCTATGAAGGCACTTTTCTATCATTTCAAATCTTCCAAAAATATTGGTTGATGGAGAGATTCCTGATAAACATTTATCTTAAATATATGGTTACTCCCATCATCACCACCACAGCTGCCACATATCTTTTAGGGAGAACTGAGAGTGAGTCTTATGTTAGCTATAAAATCTCAATCCAACAATCAAAGTAGCAAGTGGAAAAATTGGATATACATATATTTAAGAATACCTTTTAATTAAGGGGCATTCAAAATATTGTGAACAGCCCAGAAACCTAAATGAAGGTCCTTACAACTCCAATCTGGAAATACTTTTTAGAAGAATTTCAATTTAATTACCCTTGTGAGACACGGATACTTTTGCCTGCTCCAATCGACACAACGCCGCCTTAGTTCCCTTCAACCCGGAACATGATTCACCAGCTCCAAAAGTGACTGCAAAATAAAGGTAAATTGTACATAGGACACCCAGGAGGGCAAGCATTGTTAAGAGAAAGCGGTGCCGCTGAAAGAGTATAGACCAACTACTGCTCGACTCTTCGAGGCCATGAAGCTGTTTTCTGAATGACGGCGAAAGAGGTGCAAATGGATTTTGGGATCTCCGGTGTGGAGATGTTATACTGTCAAGAACCATTCTTATCCACGCCACGTCTTGTAACTGTCTGAATTCCTGCATATGGTAGCACTGAAAGGGGGAATGCTCATAATTCAGGATTTGGTAGATAATAGCAACGTCAGGATCATTGACAAAAATGTCACTGATAAATTTCATTCATGACGAGTACGTACGCTACTCTACAAATTCAACATATCTTGTTTTTGCTGGATAACGTCGGCCATTGCAAGGCATGCTTGAAACATTTCCTTAGCATTAGTAGGAAACTTAAGGTAATAAAACATATAAGACAAGAAATTAATTTTTTTTTAAAAAAGTAGTAGAGATAAAGCAAAAAAAGGCGGGATTTTCGTGTGATGCCTCGCTATACTGGGTTAATATAATTATAAGCTTGTGTGCTCCTATCACTTCGTATGATGGAGGAATTATCGTGTGTGCTCCTGTCACTTCGCTTAATGAAAGTGATTAGAGCATAGGAATCCAACAAACATCCACCAATTATTTATCAAATAACCCTAACTTGTTTCAATTTTTACTTCAAATAAATGAGAAATCAATTTTTCTAATTTGGAAAGTCTAACTTTTAAAATTCCTTTTTGAATTATAAAATCCAAAATCCAAGACTTCCGTCACCTCTTAAATGAATAAAAATAATCTAAGCACTACCCATCAAAAGTAAGTAGAAGCTATAAAAAAGATCAAAGTCCTAAGCATGGCCTATCAAACCTAAGCATAGATAATCAAAAATTAATTTTTATTTTTAGAAATTTAGAATGGAGATTTGCCTTGAGCACGAAAACAAGTCTACTAATCATTAAGCACAAAAATATGGAAAATCAAATTAGAACTACTAAATAAGTAAAAAGCAATTGCTTATCACTTGCTTGGACAATGCCCAAAGCTACCCAAAATAAAAAAAAAATATGGAGAACTAGAACTGGAACTAGAAGTAGAAGAGGGAAAAGAAGTAGAGGGAAGAAGAGAGAGAGAATGGCCGGGCCACTTTTTGAAGGAGAATAAGCTTGTAGTTCAAGCCCCCTTGATGCTCCCTTTATACTTTTTGGCCTCTTGATTTATACATTTTTGGGCTTTATGGATATCTACTCAAAAAGATCTTTCCAACGGTCAGTAGATTACTCTGATCCGATGCTCGAGTTGAAAGTTATGGCCTTTTCAATTTTCTGCCCTTGAAAAATTCGAGAATAATTGTGCAATTAAGGGAACTTCTATGTTCAGCGTGCAATGGGCTGTGTGGGACCCATGCATGTGAGACGTCCAAGGCATGTTTGGACTCTTTCCTTGCTTGGTTATTTGCTTCTCTTTCAATATTTGGCATGGTTCCTTACTTGCAACTTTGACTAGTTTAACTCCCTTTGCAAACTTTTTAATTTTCTCTCTCTTTCTTGATTTTGGTTTCTAAATTTAGCAAGTCTAGACCATCTTTCTAAATTTGAGTTTCTTTTTTCCCCTTTGAGAATTTCCAAGCTTTCCAACTCCACCAAGATGCCAAGATATGTGGGCCCAGCATGTAGAGTGTCCCACCTTTAATCTCTCTAATTTCACCAATACGGGTCCCACTCTTGAATCATCCTACACAAATAAAATTAAATAATGTCAATAATAATCAAGTGTGAGGAATCTAGATGGATTATGCAAGAGACCCTATATGCCTACTTAATGCACCAAAAATACCCAACTTCTAAAAAATATCATATGGTGTCAAAATTAGCAGCTATGCATTAGTGAAGCTAAAAACTAATTTTGGGTGATAAATGAGTTGAAAATCCTAGATTTCACAAAATTCATGCAATGTAATGAATTTTTACCATATTTCCAACAATAGCCTCAAATGCATGAAATCATGAAATTGTATGAAATTGAATGTAAACTACCCTAATTAAGTCCACAAAGTCACATAAAATGATAAGTAAAAGTTACAATTTTGTGGACTTATCAAGCTTTGTGTGGTTGCTATCCGTTCAATTAGTTTTACTACCATAATTTCAACATTGTATATTCGCTTCAATGTTTTTATATTGCAAGCTCCGTATGATTTCCAAATGTACTTTAGTATTCAAAAATGAAGTTTTGTACATTATGACCATATTATTATCTTTATCAGTTACCTACCAGATCGTCCTGTCTGATATACTATATTTCGGTGCTCTACGTATTAGATTCTTGTCTCGAGCAAGTATGTGTGCAGATGGCTGTAGAGCCACGATTTTTGCAGGTTCGTTTTGTCTATGATGTCATGTCGACGCCATGCTTGACATTACATACCTGGGTAGTATTTGTTCTTAGCTTGTTATTTTTGTATGGCTTTTTTTAGCCTTTTTACTTGGGATGTTAATTAATGCACTTGTATTACTTGTAATTTGAACATGCTTGGAAAATAAACAACCTGTTACTGTCAATTATGTATATTTATTATCTTGGTTTTTTCCAGTCTGATTATGGGCCTTGACTTTGATGGCTTTGTGATAGCGGTTGAGTGTGGCACAAAATCCGATGGCCACGGGCTCCACGTCACAACACCATGCAAGCGTTCGCAAAATATTCAGATTGTATTGGAATTTTGATATCCTCACACACGCGGATCCTAAGGTAAACAAAATTGTTAATTTAATCCTAAATCATACTTCCCGAGATCGGACAGCTGCTGAAGTCCGATTTTGAGGGTGTGACACATATGGTGAGACCAACTGAAAGTGAAAACAGAGTGTTGTGTGTTGAATGGCTTGAACAACCGAGTGTTTGCCATGTACATTTATACCATGTTTTGATATTACAATTGAATGGAGATTACAATTGAATGGGTCAATCCCCAGCTGTACAGAAAGAATGGAAACAAAATAAATAACAGATTTGATTACAAGGCATGAATAAAGGGAGAGAAAACTGTAATTCCTTATCTTCAGTAGATCTTTTGTTATTGTGCTGATTCTAGCTGATTTTCAGGCATCAGTTATGTTGTTATCCCCCTGCAAACTGATGGGTGGTAACCACAACAGTTTGGATTGGTGTTGTAAGAAAGAATGTGAAGGAAGTCCTTTTGTGAAGATGTCTGCAATCTGATAATTGGATCGAACAAACTGAACTTGAAGTATGTTATTGATCACTAAATCACGGACAAAGTGGTAATCAACCTCAATATGTTTAGTTCGAGCATGAAGAACTGGGTTGGCTGCCATATGTGTTGCACTTATGTTGTCGCAGTGTATGATCATATGTAACTTGACTGGAACATGAAGATCATGTAAGAGATAGGAAAGCCATAACATTTTCAAAACTGTGATTGCAAGCGCTTTGTATTCAGCTTCCGAGCTGGATCTTGAAACTGTGGGTTGCTTTTCGGATCCCCAAGAGAAGAGATTAGATTCTAAGTATGTGCAAAATCCAGTGGTTGATCGAAGTGAATCTGGGCAACCAGCCCAATTCGCATCTGAGAAGGCAACAACAAGAGAAAGAGGGCCCGGTTTGAAAATGATTCCAGCACCAATAGAGTTCTTAAGATAACGTAGAATGCGTTCGACAGCTTGAAGATGCTCGGTTGTTGGTGCGTGCATAAATCACTACAAGAAATTTAGGCTGTTGTGACGAAATTTGATGACGAAAATTTTTTTTGTCTTAAAAGAACACCCAAAGATGACGAAATATAAATTTTGTCGTTTGTTTTCATTTTTTTCAAAAGTATAGGAGACGAAAAAAAATTTTCGTCTGTAAAAATAAGGCGCCAACTTCATTTGTGTTGGCGCCAATTATTTTAGCTCATTGGAGACGAACATTGTTGTCACAAAATATAATTTTTTTTGCGACGAACGTAATTCGTCACCAATAAGGATAAGTTATGGAAGACGAACATATTTCGTCACCAAAATAAGGCGCCAATTTCATTTGCTTTGGCGTGAATTATTTTAGCTCATTGGAGACGAACATTTTTGTCACAAAATATAATTTGTTTTTGTGACGAACGTAATTCGTCACTAATAAGGATAAGTTATAGAAGACGAAAATATTTGGTCACAAAAATAAGGCGCCAATTTCATTTGCTGGCGTGAATTATTTTAGCTCATTGGAAACGAACATTTTTGTCACAAAATATAATTTGTTTTTGCGACGAACATAATTCGTCACTAATAAGGATAAGTTATGGAAGACGAAAATATTTCGGCCAACAAAATAAGGCGCCAATTTCATTCGCACTTGAGCCTATTCCTCTCTCACAAGTATTACTTTGGAAAAGCCTTTAAAATGACTAAAGTGCACCCCCCCCCCCCCCCCACTACAACAAATTGTACATTTCCCGACAATATTTGTCGACGCATTGAAAATTAGTGTTGGTAAAAAGTCTTATTTCCAACGCATATTTGGACTGCGTTGGCAAAAGTTACAAAAATTGCTACTTTTGCCGACGCAAGTAAGACTATGTTTTTCTAATGGCGACGCAATAATGCGTTGGCAATTATCTTACCTATTGGCGACGCACATGTGTGTGTTGGGAAAGCTCTGAGTTTCTGCCAATGCAGTTGTTGCGTCCGCAAAGTCTCATCTATGAAAAGCTTACCTTTCCTAACAGAGAGAGAAAGTTTTGCCAACGCGTGTTTTTTCTAATAGCGACGCAATAATGCGTTGGCAATTATCTTGCCTACTGGCGACGCACAAGTGTGCGCTAGGAAAGTTCTGAGTTTTTATTCGCACCATTGCCAATGCATGAGTTGCGTCCAGAAAGCCCCATCTATGACAAACTTACCTTTCTCGACACTATTTTTTGATGCAATGAAAATTTGCATTGACAAAAGTTACAGGGAATTGCTACTTTTACCGACGCAAGTAAGACCGCATTGGCAAAAGCTGTGGAAAACCTTCATTGACACTATTTTCCGATGCAGTGAAAATATGTGTTGGTAAAAATCACAGAGAATTGTTACTTGTACCGACGCAAGTAAGACCGTGTTGGCAAAAACTGTGAAAAACACATTGGCACCAACATAATTTCCCCCAAATGATAGAAAAAGTTTTGCTAATGTGTGTTTTCTTAATAGCAATGCAATAATGCTTTGGCAATTATTTTGCCTATTGGTGATGCAAGGGTACAATTATTTTGCCTATTTGTGACGCAAGGCTGTCCGTTGAGAAATGCTTTTGAGGTTAAAAGGAGTTTGTAGCGTCCATTGAGAGGGGGGCTCCGTTAAAAATCATTTTAAGCGGCGGCCATAAGTGGCCCCCAAGTTATATTACAAATCATACCTTTATGCCCTAATCTCTCGCTCTCCCCCATCCCCATCACACCCATTCTCTTCGCCTCCCATAGGCGCACCACCCATCTTCACGCCACCCACCATCCTCACGCAGCAGCACCACTCTCACCCATACCCGGCCATCTCCTTCAAGCTCTCACACAATCCCTGCAACCCTCCATCCCTCGACCTCCTTCATCTCACTGGCCCTCTCCATCTCTCTCATGCCACCTCGCTACGCATCCTTCATCATCCGCTCACGCCGTCCTTTCCATCCCTCTCAGTAGATCCACCTTTTCTCTCACCCTCTCCCCCATTTTATACTCTTTTTAAACACCTATTTCTTCTCTTCTATACCTTATTCTTTCAGTTTCAGCTCTCAAATCTTTTAAAATAGATTTCCTGGAATCCCAACCAAAGCAGAGAAACCACTCTCTGTTTCTTTATTTCTTTCCTGCTTTGTTTCAGCAGTTCCTGTCTTTCCCTGAAATTTCTCTGAGATTCGCCTAACGCTTACTATCTTTCTCCAAATCGTTGATTTCTACATAATCTATTTTTCAGAGGGTCTTTTGAGTCACTTTCCTCGAAATTTCTCTCTTCTTTTCATGACTTTCTCTGGTTTCCATCCCTCTTTCTCTTCTTTCTAGACATCCACACTCCACTCCCACCACCGTCTACCATGTGCCTTTTCCTTTCCTTTCCATTTCTATTGCGCCGTTCTAACGTACGCACGGCACCACTCTATCAAGTATCAATCCTCCAAGATCCCATTTATCATCCAAATCTGGCAGGCTCACTTCACTTCCCCCTTTGCCATTGGTCGCTAACCTGCGCCTCCCTCTTAACCTCCACACCTACACTCTCTCTCTCTCTCTCTCTCTCTCTCTCTCTCTCTCCATACACCAGAGGAAGGTAAATGACCCTATAAATCTAGGGTTTTGTATAAATTTTCTTCTTGGTATTGAAATGGATGTCGTGGCGACAAGTGAGGAGACTAACGTCAATGAATCCCAGGTATTATTTGATCTCATTTGTGGGTTTTTTGAATTTTTTCATTTAGGGTTCTATCTAGATGCGATGTATCATGATATCTTTTTGGGTTTTTTTATTTCTTTTTTGGGATTGTCATTTAGGTAGTCTTCATCTTCGCTGAATTTCCCTTATCAAATTGCAAAAAAGTTTTCTCGATTGTGGGTGATTTTCGGTTTTAAGTGTTCTTTCGTATGTGTTGTAGATCTCTGTCTAAAATGGTGGAAAGATTTCAACTTGCAGTGATATTATTTGAATCCCAATTGCTTAACTATTGAAATTGTTGTGATTGATGAAACCCAAACAAGAAAGAATCTTAATTTCAGTTTTGCTTGGACAATTTCCTAGCTTGTTGTCATTACCAAATGGTAGAAACATTACTACTTTCCCATGAGTTTATTACGTTTGATTGTTTACTCAGCATTGGAAACCATAATAATTCACAAGACCTAGAAAAAAAGAAATCCTAAAATCCTAATTCAGTAGCATCTGGTTGCTGCTTTGATCTGTAGTTGGTGGTTCCACGCAATACATGGGTCCTCATCTACACTTTTAAGCTGGCATTTAATCTCCTCTGTCGTCCGAATGGCACCTTCAACCGCCCCCTGGCTGAATTCCTTGACCGCAAGGTCCTCCCAAAAAGTGGGAAACCCTTTAAATCTTCTTTGTATTATTTTATTCTCATGTTAGATCAATCCTCTGCTTCTGTCCACCAGACAGTTGGGCTCCATGCTCAGCAACCATTGTATCAAGCCCCTGCATAACACATTCCACCCCTCAACTAAGCCAATGAAAATCCATAATGACCTCTATGCTAGTGAACCAAAAAGCGAAATACCTGTGGTATCATGTCTATGAACATTGCAGCATTAGCATGCTCAATTGCTGTCTTGATTTCTTCAATTGTTGCACCTATATACCATGTTCTCTTTTATGGTGGTTGAAAATAAGACAGGCTCTTTACTAACCACCCAATTTGCACTTATCCATCCAAGCCTCAATTTCTTCAAGTTTGGGGCATTGAAGTCATCAGCATCCTTCCAAGAAAAAGAAATATATGAACATAGGATTCCCTTTTGTTCTCCAACTCAATTGTAAAATAATATTAATAATAATTCAAAGAACGTAGCTTTCTCATTCTTCTTCAAGGACAGAGTGTCTATATGCTATCAAAAAATAGCTAATTGCAACCACAAAGTGATGAGGAGTGAGGCCACTGATATGCATGATAGGCCCACTACCATTTTTATGGAGTGGTCCACTAATTATGGGTACTATGTTTGTTAACTGCAGAAGTATAAAGTCGATGGTGGCTTCTTATAATTAATGGAGAAAGAAAGGTGGTGACATATATTTGACAGGAATTTACTCTATATGGAAATTCAAATTCAAGCCACATCCCATCTCTTCGAATTCCTTAATTTCTTTATTTAATTGAGAGACTGTTGATAGGTACTAGAAACTGTTGTAATAAAATAGTTAAAATGTGTATATTAGGTAGAAAAGTTAGATCAAATGGTGGCCGAGGAAGATATTAAGATGGCGCATTTTCCAATTTGCAACTACCTTGAGTTGTTGTTAGAGTGTCTTGCTTTTGCCCTTCTGGTAGATGTTTATATTGTGAATCCTAAATGCTTAGATTTTTTTTTATCAATGTAGTTTTTGATTGGTCTGCAAGTTGAATGCTTCCATCGTAGATAATTCTTGTGACTGTTTTACTTTTTGAAGAAATGAGTTACTAAAAGGGGCTTTTGGCAATCCATGTTGTAATATTAATTCCTCTTGCCCCTTAGTGTGCTTTTTAAGTGGTTAGCTTGTACTACAAAAACCTCTCTGTGTTCAACTTTTATTAGTTATCTTGCTTCCATTCAACTTCAAATAATAACTAGTCAACTAGCCCCTACAATGTGTTAAAGAACAAAAAGATCCTTGCTAACATAAGAAACAACAAATTAATCATTAAGAATCTCCTAAAAACTGGATTTTCCTAGCTATGAGATCATAGACTTCATGGAATGCACATAATATATTGTATATGTTTGATTGATCTATGTGTTGAATTGGGAGAGGTTTGTCAAAAGAGTAGTATTTGATTTTCATAACTGGTGTATTGTTGTGTTGGTGATTGTGTTTTTTTTTAATCTGCAATGGTGAATTGGTGTTGTGCACTTGGTGTTTTTAATTGTCAAGACTATGTTGGTGATGGTTTTATGCAAGTTGTGTCCATCTTTTTAATGTGCAGGTGAATTTAAAAGTTCAAATCAATGGACATAGACTGCATTTTGAAGGAAGTTGTCATCACAAAAGCTGAAAGGAACCCTTCCTATATTCACAGATATTTCTAAGTGTGTGGATTTGTTTATTCTTATATGAAGACAAATAACCTTTCATCACTTATATATTGCTCATTGATTTGATTCATGTATTTTTATTTCACGTTGAGTGGAGTTATCAAATTTTAGGATATTGATATTCTAGTGCAAGGTAGTTAATTTCTAAAAGAGTCTGCCAACCCATCAGCCTTTCCATATAATATAGTAAATTGTGTTGGACAAACCGTTGTTTGGCTGTTCTTTCATGAGGTTGTTTGAATTAATGTGAGAAATTGGGAGTTAGTTTTTTTTTTTTTTTTTTATTGTATATATCACTTGTTCAGTGCATGCAAAATAATTAACTTTCATGACAGATTACAAGGACGATCCAGACCTTAATGTCTTCCCCAACTTGAAGTATGTTGCTACTGAGTTATGGCAAGTAAGTTACAATGGATTTTTTGTTTTTGTTTGACATATATTTTAAAAAAATTAATGTAATATATTAACTGTTCAAAACTCATTGCTGCGTCTGTCATTTAGCCTTAGAAAGAAGTGTCTAATTTGTGACTTTTGATTGGTTTTGCAGGCTGAGAAGGCTGCTTTTGATGAAGTGGAGAAAAAGAAAGAAGTGTCTAATTTGTGACTTTTGATTGAAGAATACATGTGGGTTCAGATGGGCTGGAGGTAATTATGGTTTTCATCCTTTCCATATGCAACTTTTCTCTTTTCAGTGTAATTGAAAAAATATATTCATACATGGAGACCAAGGCATCCAAGTACACATACATCTTATTTTGCATTCATACAAGTAATTAAGTACATAATGCATACATATGGTTGCTTAGATATAGACAATCCAGAGGTAATTCTTTTTAATCTCAGCTAAGACATGCTTCTACAAGCAAAATAATTAGCCAAACTATGATTAATAATTAGCAAATGAATACATCAATTAACAATATGAGGAACAATTAAATGTGTCTAGTTTCCTCCCTCTTGTGGCACCCATCAAGTGTATTGTTTTCCCACTGGTTCAGAATCAACAATATGAGGAAGTGGCCATGGGTTTTCTTGTGGCACACTGTTTCAATGTTTCTCTCATGCTGAATGCATTGATGAAAATCACATTAGCCATTGTTACTTTTAGTTATTAAAACTATAAAAAGGTCATAACTCTACCTAGCTATGACCAAACCCCACTAATCTACTTAAGCCTATCACTATTTAAACATGTTGTGATTTAATGTTGCAATTTAATAGCCATGCAATAGCTCCATCATATATTGCATGAGCATTTAGGAACTTCTCTTTACTCATATTGTTCATGGCAATGCAATGGCTACAATTAAACTGAGCATAGTTATAGGTTGTGTCATGTTACTTTTGAGTCAATTAAAAAGGTTGAGATGAAAGCTTTTCATTTGATAGCAATAAAAATCTTGCAGTTGCATGTTAAGTAATTGTTACAAACCATAACAAAAGCTAATAAGAAACTACATATAGACTAGAGTCCATGGCACGGTAATAACAGAGAATTAATCATAACCAAACTTTGTACAGGCTTAAAAACACAAAAAAATTGATGGTCCTGTTTGTACTTGTGATATGGGTTTTATTTTATTTTATTTTATTTGGAAGCCTTCCTTAGTGGAATTTTTTCTTCTACATTTTGGAATCTTTCTAATACTTTTGAGTAATCTGGATTCTTTTTCAGATATCTCATATTTTGTAATTATGGTATTTTGATATAGAGTCATATGCATGATTAGAGATGTGGGTGATTGTATTCTTTATTAGGAGAGATGAATAAAGAGAATTGATCCTAGGCTTGAATCAGGCCCTGACATGTATATAATTGCATGATACATACAAATTCATCTCAATAATCTATATCCATATCCATATTAAAAAAATGGAGTTTCTCCTCAATAATTGATGCAACAAGGCTTTGTTGTTTTGGATGAAGAGGTGTTGTTGTTATTAATGACAATGATGATGAAAATCACATTAGCCATTGTTACTTTTAGTTATTATTCTTGCAAAAGTTAGAAATATGTCCCTTCCATGGCATCTAAATAGACTTCATCGAATCACGTATACAGCTGCGCGCACAAATCAAAGGTGTCAGTCAGATTTTTGTAAAAAAAACTTATATAATTTTCATATATGCCTATGAAGCAGACAACTGGAGCAAAAGGATCAAAAGAAAATACCATATATGCCTAACCAAATTTTCAAACCATTGGTGAAGTAGGTTTCACATGAGGTCACTGACATACACAAAACATTCATCATTAACTGGGGCTGTGAACAGGCTTATAAAATTACAATTCCAAAGAGGCACACACCAACCATTTCAAAATCTGAACCTGAAGCAATTAAAGCATGGCACATTAACAGCCCTATATTTCATTCAATTAGGCTGAAAAATATTGATATGCATCTATTCACTCCAATATATTTCTTTTGTGGGTTTTATGATTTGGTGTTTTCTCTTTTATGGATTTTGTGATTTGTATAGTTTATTTTAGTGTTGGAGGCATATCGCCCCTATGGGTGTTCCATTCTCATGAGCATATTATTTTTTGCGCTACAGGTTTGGCCCCTAGATTCCCATGAACGTGCCCATAGTGGATTGATCGTGTCAAAAAAGCAGGGTGTTCCTTGAACTTGTTTAGTAGTAAGGAGAGGTAGATTCTTGTTTTTAATTGAAAACCGCACTTGCCTGTCAAGCATCAGAGTGGATGATGTTATCATATATGACTAGGGCAACCATTTCCTAGCAAAGGGAGACTAATTGATTGCCTCTGTCAATCTTTAGATTTAATCATTCAGTTTAGCCCATTTGACAGAAAAGCATTGCTTGGAATTCCTAGGGTTCCAATACTGATAGAACAAACAGTATATTTTAGATATCGTTTGGTGATTGTTTTCTTGAAGCTCAATTGATAGAAACAGTAGAAATGACAGGAATTGGCTTATGCTGGTTAGTTGATGAGGGGGCCAAAGTTAATGGAATGGTAAATATATGTCACGTGTATTTTTACCAAGTACTGACCATTTTGTTAAAGTCTTAAATCACTGGATCTATCAAAATATGCGTTTGGTGTAAAATTGTGATGGTTCTCTCTATGACATCATGACCCCCAAGTTATGAAATAGTTGTTTACTTTGAAGCTCAGTTGGTTTGTATATGACTACTCTTTTTAAGTTGCAGGGTTGGCCATTTTTGGGAAATGATGACTGAATATGATTTGGTTTTTATTATGCCTTCATGGGGGTTTTTTGAACTACATGATATGTGCAGTATTTTAATAGCTGATGTTATATATGTATATATCTTTGGGTTTGGGTTTTGGCTAATTGGGTTATAATAGTAAGGCTTCTTCCTTCTTCTAGATGATGCAAGATTAAAGACATAGTCCTTAAGAATTGAGTTTGAAATGGGCTTTTTCTTTATTAATTGAGCCTTGGGAGCTATCCCTTTTAGTGATGGAGATTAGAGACATAGTCCTCAAGTTCTTTGTAGAGAGAGATTAGAGTCGTAGTGAGATTAGAGACATAGTTCCCTTCTTTCCCTTACACAAACCCCAGCCCTAGCCCATTTCTATAACACCCATCCCCCTGCTCTCCCTTTTATTTAGTTTTTTTCATTAAATGGGTTTAAATGTGTAAATGTTGGAATGATTTAAATGCTGCTCATGATAGGTAAAATTGTGTTATTTCATCTCCACTCTTAGTGAAGTGGGTTGAAGGGTATACATATTTTTGAAAAGGAAGTTAGAGTTGTAGTTATAAAAGGAAGCTAGGTTTTATGTACATGAATGGAAATGGAAGTTGGATGTGTAATGGTTTTGTAATTTTACATGAGTTCTTAGTTGGTAATTTTAACTTAATTTTGAATTTTGTACGTGTTGCTAAATTTAGTTCAATTGAATCATGGAATGGACATGGATTTTTTGGTCTATACTTAGATTGTTATGACCTTCAGGTTTGGAATGGTGGTACAAGTTGAAAATGTATGTACAGGTTTTGGAATATGTGTACAGGTTGCTAAAGTGCATGTTCAGGTTATTTGATTATATGAGCAGAGGTTGAAAGTTGTGGAGTGGAATTAGATGTTACAATTTAATTTATTCATATGACAGAGGTTGAAAATTGTAATGAACTGATAGAATGTTGGATTTGAACTGAAGTTGCAGTCCTTTTCTAAAAGTTATTAAGGGTGGAGTTTGCTGCAGGTGGGGTTAATAGCATTTGGAGGGAGTACATGTTATAGTTGGATAGGAGAGAGAGAGAGAGAGAGAGAGAGTGTGGATAAGTTTGCATATTTTTATTTGTTGGTATTACAAAGTCTTCCATGTCTGTTTGTGTACAGCTTTAACATCAATTTCTCTGATTTTTTTTATGAAAATGTTAACATGCAATGAGTTTGTATTTGTGATGTTTTATCTTAATGTTAACATGCAATCTGTTTGATTTTTTTTTTTTTACAAGGATGATTTATTCTATAGTTTCACTAAGGGGTGCATATGACATCTTAATCATATGTTAATCTTCCTCTTTTTTTATGCAGATTGAATGAAATTGAAAAACATTTTTTGTTGAAAAAGTCCATGCAGCTAGCTAGGATGCAGCCAACTTGAAGGCCAAGTATGCAGAGTAGAATGTTTGGCATTTGAATGTTAGTACAGAGTAGAATCCCTTTGTGGTGAATGACCACTTCTCTTACCCAGTGATTCTCCCCTATGTATTAGAAGATAAATCTGATTAGTTGATAGACCATTGTGTACTAGATATATGCTTTCTTCTTGTGTATGTTGGCTGCCCACCACTTTAGAAATCCTACTGTGACTCTTCTCTTATCATGCAACAGTACTATGAGTTGTAAATTGCATATGAGGTGGATGTGTGATGTATGGATATTCAAATATTATAAATTTAATATTTGAGTTCATGATAGTCTATTGATTTCAATTTTAGATTTTGTGAACCATTTGGTGATTGTTTTCTATGAATGTGTATAGGTGTGAATGCTATAGTTTATTAACAAAATTATTTCGTCTCTATTTCTTATATTTATGACAAAATATATTTTACTCTAACTTCTTCCTTTATTGACAAAATATTTTGTCGTTAATTACTTATAAGTATGTTACCACATAGTCGATTGGATACAAAAAAATCGTCATCTACTGGTACTTTCTTTGACAAATTTTTATCGTCTTCTTTTATATAAAACGCGACAAAATTATTTCGTCTCTATTTCTTATGACAAAATATTTTTTACTCTAATTTCTTCCTTTAATGACAAAATATTTTGTCATTAATTAGTTACAAGTACTTCCCACAGAGTCAATTGGAGACAAAAAAAAATCGTCATCCACTAGTAGCTTCTTTGACAAATTTTTTTCGTCTTCCTTTATATTAAACGCCACAAAATTATTTCGTCTCTATTTCTTTTATTTATGACAAAATATTTTTGACTCTAATTTCTTCCTTTAATAACAAAATATTTTGTCATTAATTAGTTACAAGTATGTTCTTGTAGAGTCGATTGGAGACAAAAAAAATCGTCATCCACTGGTAGTTTTTTTGACAAATTTTTTTCGTCTTCCTTTATATTAAATGCGACAAAATTATTTCGTCTCTATTTCTTATATTTATGACGAAATATTTTTGTCTCTAATTACTTCCTTTAATGACAAAATATTTTGTCACTAACTACTTACAAGTATGTTCCCAACAGGGTGTATTGGAGACAAAAAAAATCGTCACAAATTTATCTTTTTCAATGACGAATTTTTTTTTTCGTCACCAAGACCTTTTAGCGACAAGGCTTTGGCGACAAAACGGGTGACAAAAAATTTTCGTCTTAATTAGTTTCGGTGACAAAATATGTACATTTTAGGACAAATTTGTGTCGTTCTTAAACCCCAAATTTCTTGTAGTGAATTTGCAAACCTGATTAACTGCATATGACAGATCCGGGTGAGTGATGGTGAGGTATTGTAAGGCACCTACTACCTGGCGATATTCATGAGGATCCGACAGTGGAGACTTAGAGTGCATAGATAATTTAGAGCCAGACAGGACTGGAGTCTTGTTGGGTTTGCAGCCTTGCATACCAGTTTAATACAAGAGATCAAGCGTGTATTTTGACTGTGAAAGTACAAGGCCAGCATTTGTATGTTTTGCTTCCACCCCCAGAAAGTAGTGAAGGTCGCCAAGATCAGTCATGGCAAACTCAGTGCCAAGACGTGTTACAAATTGATGTAGCAAAGCCATATTATCACCAGTTAATATGATATCATCCACGTAAAGAAGTAAAATGAGCATACCATCTTTTGAATGAAACACAAACATAGAGTTGTTAGCAAGACTGCGGGTAAAGCCTATGTGAAGTAAAAAGGTGCTGAACCTTTGAAACCATGCACGCGGTGCTTGTTTAAGGCCATATATTGCTTTATGAAGACGGCACACATGTGTTGGATGAGTGGCACTGACAAACCCTGGTGGTTGTTGCATGTAAACTTCTTCGGTTAACATGCCATGTAAAAAGGCATTTTTTACATCTAGTTGTCTAAGTGGCCAATTTTTTGAGATGGCAACTGAGAGAACAGTGCGGATTGTGGCTGGCTTGACAACAGGACTAAAAGTTTCTGTGAAATCAATTCTTGGTTGTTGGTGGAAGCCTTTTGCAACGAGTCTCGCTTTATACCGTTGAATAGATCCATTGCTCTTAGTTTTGATCCGGTAAACCCATTTACATCCAACTATATTCATGGAAGGAGAGGCAGGGACAAGTGACCATGTATTATTCTTAAGGAGGGCCTCATATTTATCTTTCATGGCCAGGACCCAATTTGCATCTTTAGTCGCAGTCTTGTAGGATGTAGGTTCTGTAGCTGTAGTATGAAGGGTGGACAAAAAAACAGTAGGAAGTGGATGACGAGTGCTAAGGAGGGAGAATGGAACTTTAAGTTTTCTGCTGCCAGTTTGAGTTCTTGTAATCATAAAGTGTTTGGGAGCAGGGGACGGTGGTGGATGGGTTGGTGAGGAGGTGGTGGTGGGTTCAGCCAATGTGGGTGAAGGTACTACAGTGGATGGAGAAGAGTGGGTATATGGCAATGGAAGAGCCAGAAACCGCAGCTTGGGGAGTATGAGCAACATGTTCTGCAATTATATATGAAGCAGCAAGGTGAGGTACTTGCAGAGTGACAATATTTGATGGAGTGTCACGAGATGGAGAAAAGATTTCTCTAACTGCAAAAGGGAAATAATGCTCATTAAAAACCACATGTCTAGAGATGTAAACACGACCACTGTTTGGATCTAGACACCTGTAGCCCTTGTGATGTTGACTATAGCCAAGGAAGACACAAGCAATGGATTTTTTTGACAGCTTGTCAGGTCTATAAGGTCGCAAGCAAGGAAAGCATTGATAGCCGAATACATGAAGAAACAAGTAGTCCGGTTGTGTCCCATATAATACTTCATGTGGAGAACGACCATGTAAAACTGGTGTCGAGAGGCGGTTTATAAGATAGACTGCAGTAAGAAATGCTTCTAACCAGTACCTTTTTGGCATTTTGGCTTGAAATAAAAGAGACAACCCCATTTCAGTTATGTGTTTGTGCTTCCTCTCTGTAATGCCATTTTGTTCTGGCGTGTGAGGACAAGAAATTCGAGAAACAATCCCACAGTCATCCAAAAATTTTTTAAACACACCACGTGTGAGCTCTAGAGCACCGTCACTTTGGAAGTATTTGACAGTTGTTGAAAAAATATATTCAGCCATTAATTTAAAATGACGAAAACATTCCAAAGCATTAGATTTAGCATGCAGCGGATAAATCCATGTGTGTCTGCTATAATCATCAACAAAGATTATATAGGAATGAAAACCACTAACAGAGGGCACCGTTGGCCCCCATAAATCACAATGAGTCAGTTCCAAAGGAGAAGAAGACTGTCTAGAAGAAGTTCCAAAAGGCAGTTTTTTATTCTTTTGCTAACTAAAAAGATTCACAAATTTTATTGTGATTAAGAAAGCGGGAAATTTCTAAATCATCACTAGACTTGAGTAATTGAAGAACTTGTGCTGATGGATGCCCCAATCTTTGATGCCATACTTCAGATGAATGACGTTTTCCTAGAAAAGCCACAGAGTTATTCTTTGTCGAGCCCTGTTCTACAGAAAGAGAGTAGAGGTCACCCTTGAGTGGTCCCGTCAGTAGTTTCGCCCCTGTTGGCAGATCCTTTACACAGAAACCCCATGGAAAAAACTCAACGGAACAATTGTTATCACGCGTTAACTGAGAAACTGATAACAGATTTTTTGCAATATTGGGCACCACTAGAACATTTTTAAGTTGTAAATCAGATGCAAAAGTGGGTAGTGTAGTGGAACCGGTATGTGAGATATGAATACTCTTACCATCTCCAACAAAGACTTGATCAGACCTAGAATAATTTGCAGACTGTTGCAGCATTGATGGATCAAATGTCATATGTGATGTTGCACCGGAATCAGGCATCCATTGAGTATCCATGGAAAAAAGCGCTCTCGGCTGAAGATTGGTACCTGGAGGAGTCATGTGAAGACCAGCGAAGGCATGATTTGTGTTGTTGTTGCTGCTGTTTTGATTGGCAGAGTATCAAAAGAAACATTTGCTGGCTGCATGACCTATCTTGGCACAAATTTGACATTTGATAGGCTGACGAGTGTTGTGTTGCTGTTGTGGAGAAGGCAAAGGTCCTGGAAAAAATCCAGACCCCTGTTGGACGTACCCTTGTGGTTTGAAATTTTGTTGATTGGAGGTTTACCCCTTTTTGAATGAGCCATTGCCTTTGTGATTTCCTTTGAATATTTTAGTCTAACTTGTGTCTGTGGTAAGGAGTGTTGTATGGGACTGTGTGCTATAGCCACGACGAAGCTGCTGCTCATGGGTGAGAAGTTTGGCCAGAAGGTCAGTGAAAGAAACAGGTGGGGTGTTGTTTTCAATGGTGATGATAAAAGGACCATATTTTGATCCAAGGCCATTCAAGGTGTGGCCAACTAAATCGGAATCTTTTACACGTTCATCAATTGTAGCAAGGGAATCGGCCAATGTTTTGATACGATGAACATAGTCAGTGATGGAGGATGAACCTTTTTGGATGGTTTGAAGTTCACTGCAAAGATATGTTTTTCTTGCTATAGACCGTTGTTGAAAAAGTTCAGCAAGTGCATCCCACACTTCCTTTGCAGTTTTGAGGCCAAGGATATGGGAAGAAAGAGACTCAGTTAAGGTGGCATTAATACATGCTCTGACAAAGTGATTGGTTTTTCTCCATACATGGTATGCAGGGTTGAGAGTAATTGAGGTGGTAGAGGAAGGTGTCTCTGTAGTTGAGATAATAGTTAATGGTGGGGCAGAAGTAGATCCATCTATATGGCCCATGAGATCACAGCTAATGAAGATGGATTCAAGTTGGTCTTTCCAAAGAAGGTAGTTGGTATTATCTAGTTTGACTGATACCAGGTTGGAGAGATTGGTAATGGGAAAGGGTGAAGAGTTGGACGCCATTTGTAAAGAAAAGAAAGAAAGAAAAAAAAAAAGAGAATAGATCTTACTTTGAGGGGAATGAGACAAGCAAAAGCAACAAGTATGAAGAAAACCTAAAGCTCTGATACAAAAAATAAAAATAAAAATGAGAATAGATCTTACTTTGAGGGGAATGAGACAAGCAAAAGCAACTAGTATGAAGAACCTAAAGCTCCGATACCATGAAAGTGAAAACAGAGTGTTGTGTGTTGAATGACTTGAACAACCAAGTGTTTGCCTTGTACATTTATACTGTGTTTTGAGATTACAATTGAATGGAGATTACAATTGAATGGGTCAATCCCCAGCTGTACAGAAAGAATGGAAACAAAATAAATAACAGATTACAAGGCATGAATAAAGGCAGAGAAAACTGTAATTCCTTATCTTCAGCAGATCTTCTGTTATTGTGCTGATTCTAGCTGATTTTCAGGCATCAGTTATGTTGTTACCAACTCTTATTGGATCTTAGTGAGTAAAAATCTAAGAATGCCCCACTGAAAGGGAGGATGTTAATTTGAGTAGCTTAGACTCAACTATTGGAATAAAAAGACACCCTGTGCAAGACACAGAAAGGCTAAAAAAAAAAAAAAAATAGAGATGACAAAGGGGAACAAAATATGCAGTTAATTGGAAAGGATATAGAGGCTGCAGAAAACTAATACAGAAAAGGAAGTAGATGCTAAACGATCTGTTAAGGACTAGGAATTAATCTCAAAAAGTTGTAAATGCTCTAAAGGTGCCTGCCGTTTGAGTTTCTTGTTAAGTTTGCTGGTAGCAAAAAACCATCTGCGAAGAGAGAGGATCTCTGGCTCTACTTTGGAAAGCATTGGATTCTATGAATTGGAGGTCGTTCCGTGTCAAATGGCATTGACTTTAAGGCCCATTTGTTGCACGGGCTTGGATTCCCAACAAATTTTAAGAGAGTATATTAGAAAGTGGCTAAAATTTAAGAAACAAGGGTGGAGATCCCCAAATAATCATTAAACATTCTTCCCTCGTTAGAAATGATTGAGGGAGATGGAAAATTAATAACTAATCATCCCCTAGTAAACTATCTATGGAAAGCCTTGGTCTCATCAACACCTCCACCTTAATCCTTGACCCTCACCTCTTTAATTTTCTTAGTTCGAACCGATTAGAATTCCTACGAAACCGATAGAATTCCTTGGATAAGGAAAGAGATAACTTTGAGAAAGCAATTAGTTCATATACGCAGCTGATTTCCAATGCGATTCTTACTGTGCAGTAGTAGGAGTCATTATTAAATTTTCGTGGTGTCTAACACATTGTCATGTAGAAACAAGCATATTTTATCACGAACAAATCTGAACACTATAATATTAGTTGTACCATTGAAACAAGTAGGATCTGCCCGTGTTTAAACAAGGATTTGATCATCTCAAGAGGTCAAGAGAAGGCGCGCGCTGGAACTAGAAGAACCGAAATCTTAAGCGACAATATTCCTTTCAGCTTCAGACATGTCTAAGTCCTCATGTTTCATTACCATTGGGCATCTTCCAATCAAAGAAATACAGAAGATTAGCAAGTGCAATTTCCATAGTAGGGATAGCAAATGATATTCCAGGGCACACACCTCCTGCCACCCTCCGAAAAGGAATTGTACTCAAAGTTTGACCTTAAAATCAAGTAGAGTTATTGACAAATCTCTCAGGCAGAAACAGTTCTGGCATTTCCATGACTTGGCGCATCCCTCCCAATAGCCATGCATTGACCATGACTCTTGTCTTTTGAGAATGGAAATAACCTTGTATCATTAACAGCTGTTATTGCGATCTCTCTTGAGCTAATAGTGGAGCAACAGGATGCAAGCGTATTAGAGTCTCTGATTACACATTTTAGGTAGTGCATTTGGTGAAGTCACTTCTTCCACCTTATTTTTCTACCACCACTCTCTTAAACTTCTTCCTTGGCTTTCTTCATCACTTCATCATTTTTTATTAAGTTCTGCATGCCCACTCCGTCGTCGTTGCTGTGTTCTGTCAGCATTGAACAATCCTGGTGAATAGAATAATTAATGAGGAAGCAGAGGTTACTTTGCAGTTTTTATTATTTATTTTAGAAATCACACGATGTGTTGGAAATATCTGTAAGTGTTCCAGTAACTCCTGTTTTTAAAAACCAACTTATCATTGA
>QPKB01000012.1:20896168-20919467 GCA_003546025.1 Camphora micrantha | reverse complement strand
AGTGATTGTGTAGTGGTTCCTAGCACAATGACTCATGGGAGTTCATTTGGGTGTTTTCTTGATTAGGGTTTGAAAAAGGGAGTTTAATCTCAAGCAAAACCAAGGCAAAAAGAGGGTTTTTGAGTTAATAGCTTCCAAAGGCAAGTATAAACCTTGCTTGTGATTAATATTAATCATTGTAATTGTTCATGGTAATTGTTCATGGATTTGCTATGGTTTTATGCATTTTCCATTGATTTTTGGGTTTAAATTGAATGTTTAATGAGGTGATTAATGGATGTTTAGAAGTGTGATTTTTGATGAATGTGAATGGATGATGCATGAGGGGGAACAGGAGGTTCCAATTTCTCCATGCAGGTTGTAGGAAGGAGATTGAGAAATGGGAGAAAAGGAAACCAAGTCCCAGAAACCGATGCCCGCCCAGGTCCGATCGATCGGACGTACAGACCGATCGATCGGACTGTCTTTAACTGTAAGGGTTTTTGGCCGATCGATCGGGCCCTGTGTGGGAATTTCGGCCGATCGATCGGACCCTGTTCAGGTTGAGTCCAGATTGATTTTGAGATTTTTATAAATTCTTTTTCTTTTCTTGGTTTTAGGTGGGTCCTTGGCTACCCTCTTTGGACTCATTTGACCAAGCGTGAGGGAAGTTTGCGAGAATTGGGGTATGACTCTTAAGTCAAATTGCGTTACCGATTAGTTTTTAAGACTAATCATGGTTAAGCGAGATTATTGAGAATTAGTAAGGTTTCAAGGGGGTTCGTGGAGCGAACCATAATTGGATATTGCCTAAGCTTCATGGGTGTTAATTAAGGGGACTTGAAATGCACATATTAAATATATAAATGTGATGTCCATCAAGAATAACTCGTGCATTTGGAAACCGACGATTACACCCGGATGGTTGTTTAGGATTGAGATAGAATTGAAATAGGATTGAGTAAAGCCCTATGTGGTGAGTATTACTCTCATTGTGTCATTGTGATCAATCTAATGAGATTGGCATTATTGTCGTTCATTCCTTTTGTCATGAAAGGAATCATTGCACTGAATTGGATCCATAAGTGGATTTCTTACTGACTGTTGTTGATCATTGAGTCTGGCACTACCTAGCGATTGTATTAGAACTCCAAGTGAGTTCAATGAATAATAAATGATTAATCCTGCTGCAGCAGATGGTATTGGGGGTGTTCCGGAGCTCCGTGGTGATGCTAGTGTCCCTGGCCCGGGCACTGGTAAGTCCCACTCATATATCCGATCATACCTTCGGGTAGTGATTGAAGCCTCCCTTTTTGGGGAGATGGTAATGAATAAATCCCGATCATATCTTAGGATATTGATTGAAGCCTTCCTTTTAGGGAAGATGGTAATGAATTGAATGAAATACAATTTAAGAATGCTATGGTAGTTGCCAATTGGTACGTGTATACTGACTGTCATTGTTCATCACTGTTATTGTGGAATTGTCTAGTTTTCTCTAACACTGAAAATGTTATTAATTGCAATATGAATGTATTGATATACTATTGCAAGTATTGTTTATACATTGTTGAACCGTCGTGTTCATTAGTGTTATTGATGGCATTACAGGCCAGGTTGCCCCTGCCGGTGTTGCAGCGCCCCCGGCGCCAGCGGAGGAGACCGCTCTGGTTCCTCCGGGAGGTCTGATTGAATGGAACCGGCGGGATACCATCTGAGGTGGTATCCGAGTGCGAAGTCGGAACATTTGGATAAACATTTTGAGAAAGATTTTGATGACTGTTCATAGATTCATTTTGGGTTGTAATTATTATTTTTGGGAATGTAGCTAATGACATCTGCATAATGTTTTTGAAATGCAGTGTTGATCAATGTGTATTTCGAATGATACATGTATAAGGACTGTATTTTGTATACATGTAAATTGTAAATGGACATTGTCAAATATATATATTGTTTTCCGCAAAAGTTTTATATTTGGCAGGTACTTGTGATTGATATCCCTTGTGGATCTCGTTTTAACTTCGGTTAATTCGGGGTTTACGGGAGTAAGTATGGGTTTCACGGCTCGGCTCGGGCCCGGGTCGTGACACTTCCCTATTCCAAGACCTGAGGGTAATTTTCAGAGATTTAAGCTTCTTCCAGAAAATAAACTGAAGGTTGCCATAGATTAGGATACTCCAAGCCTTAGCCACCAATTGCTTGAAAGTTGGGTGACTTATCCACATTTCCTCAAATTTAAAGGAAATATATTTAGCAATAATAGGAGGGCGACTGGAAAGAAGAATTGGACTATGATCCGAATCTTGCCTCACTAAATGTTGTAGATATGAGTATGGAAAGGAGAAAGCCCAAGCTTAATTGGTGAGGGACTGATCTTTCCTGGTTGCTACATAGGAGTTTCCTTGCCTATTGTGAGACCAAGTAAACTGATTTCCAGAAAATCCTATATCCAAAAGCCCTGAGGCAACAATCATATTGTTGAAATCAGAAGTGGCAGGGGAGTAAATGGGATGAATATTGAACTTTTCAGCCATTGAAGAAACCGCATTGAAGTCACCAATAACTGCCCAGGGAAGGTGGTTAGGTAAAGAGGGGGAGATAAGATATTGCCAGAGAAATCTTCTTTGGATGAAGGAAGTGGAAACATAAATGCCAGCAATGATAGCAGATGGCCCATTTAATGGGAAATTTTGGGAAACAGTAAGAAGTTGGGCTGAGTGGTCTACTATAGAGAAAGAAGCATTATGAGGGCTTTTGGTGAAGCACTAGATGGAAGGAGGAGCAGAGGATTGGGAGGTATTAGAGAAAAAGGAAGAGAAACCAAGAGATTTTAACTTAAAGGGAAGGGATTGGGAAGAAGAAATTTTAGGGTCAGCGAGAAAAATGATGTCAGGGGAATGGGATTCGACCAAAAAGAGGAGATCTGACTGTTGGGGCATTAGCTATACCCCTACAGTTCCAATAGAAAACTTTAAGCATGGAGACAGGATGAAGAGTTGGGGCCAGTAGAGGATTTAAGAGAGGAGATGTCCTGAATTACCTTGGGTTTTTTTTTTCCCTTTAGGCTTCTTTTTCTTTTTTAGGGGCAAGGTAGCAGAGGCCAAATCAGCAGAAGAGGGGGCCGGATTAGAGTTTGGGGATTGACTTTAGAGGGAGGCATAGTCTGGATATTGAGTTCAATAACCAAGAAACTTAGATTTGTGTCCAACATCCAAAGTACCCATTTAATTCAAGTTACATGATGTCAATAAAAAATCAAGTTTGCATTTGATAAATTGGTCATGCCGATAGAGACCCGCTAATACCGCCTTTTTGTATCGCAAATACAAGCTTTTGATGTACAAGGTTGACCTAGGTAAACCGCATTACGTAATAATAGAAAAAAAATTAATTAAAAAATGCAAAAGCAACATTAAAAAAAAAATTATACTGTATTTTTGTTAATCTTTTATGCTTTAAAAAACTTGAACCCTAAGATTTCAATGTTTTGGATTGAAATGGATTTTTCTCCATTTACACATTTGAAAGTGCGCTATGATGTCTAAAACACTTGAATTTTTTGATATTTCATTAATTAATTATTTTAGACAAGATCAATCTCATGATGGAACACAATCATATTGTAATATAATTCGGTATTGTGGCCTAAAAGAGGAAGATGTGGAACTTGAACAGTCTATATTTTCAATAGGTAGGACCCATTGCAGGATTTTATTCTCTTACTAATGCTTGGTATCAAAAGAGTAAGAAAAAAAAGCAATTTTGAAATCAAAGTAATTTGAAACCAAAGTAAAAAAAAAAAAAAAGGTTATTTACCGGAAGTTCTCTAGCTGCATCTTTAACAACAGAAGAAAATACGGTCAAATGAGAGTCAACGTTAAGTGCCCCCGGGGGCGGACCCAAGTGTTGGTAGGTTAGGTGCGGTCACACCCATGTGATGTTCGAGAAACCTCTTAGATAATATCTTTAAAAAAATTGATTTAATTATTGAACATCTTTACTTGACCATATACCGCACCACCTAAACGAAAATCTTGGGTCTACCATTGAGTGCACCCTATTAGAAGCAAAATAAAATCATCTGATCTTGGATATCTCTAAAGTTGTAGTATCATCAATACAGTTCTACACAATCAAACATACATATTGACCGATAAAAAATTAACAGTGCACTGGTGATGGAAACCTATTTTCTTGGTAATTCACTTGTAAAGTGAATTCAGGTGGAGGGTCACCTTAAGAAACAAGAAAAGAAAAGGGATTCTTATAAGAAAAAAATAGAAAATTTAAAAACTCAGCTTCTTGACTTTTTGTCACTTTGTGGCATATAAAGGAATCTTTTTGACGTTTCCGTATAAAAAGAAGAGGCCTTTTTGTCTTTTAGTAGAACGAGAGATCGATTGACTTTTTGACCTTTTTAAAAATAGTAAGAGGTGACATTTTAAATTTTTTTCTTTTTTTATAAGAACCCTCTTCTATTCTTGTCTCTTAAAGTGATCATGGGCAGCCTTCTATGGCTATTAAATGGATATTCTTACCATCAAAGATATCCCTTATACTTTAACAAATACTTTCGAAAGTTATGTAAGAGGAATTATAATCAAATAACCAAAAAATGAAGGATAGGGTGGTTTTTAAAGCAAGACGTTGTTGGGAGTATTTACAGATATTTGGTCAAAGAATTTTTTTTTCTTGGGAAAAAATTTAACGAGTGCATTCTAATCTTGCAGAAAAATAAAGCCTGTACTCCATTTTGGTCACGCTATATACTTATCAAATGAGCCAGCTATGCATGCATGATGACCACATATGTAGGATCTAACTATATCAGAGTATACATGATTTCATTTTTAAAAGGTTTTGATACATAGTTTCTTGTATGGATGGACACATTGTATTGGAAACTCTAGATCTATCCATTGGTCTACTTTACTTTAAATCCTACTTATAAATTGAATGTGTATAATTAAGTAGGGCAAAACAGAACACAACACTCCATACAAAATTGTAGTGTATAACTGACAGGCCGATATGGTATTGAATGAATAATCTTACCATAAAGGATATCCCATATACTTTAACATATACTTTTGAAACTTATGAAAAAAAGGTTTACCTCAAATAAGCAAAATACGAAGGGTAGTATATTTTGTTAAAACAAATCAATGATAAGTTGGTTTTTAAAACTAGGAGTTACTGGAACCACTTACAGATATTTCCAACACATCGTGTGAATTTCTAACAATAAATAATAAAATGCAAAGTAACTCATGCTTCCTCATTAATTATTCTATTCACAGGATATGTTCAATGCTGCAACAGAAACCACAGCAACGACGACGGAGTGGGCCATGGCAGAACTTATAAAAAATGATGAAGTGATGAAGAAAGCCAAGGAAGAAGTAAGAAGAGTGGTCGGTAGAAAAAATAAGGTGGAAGAAGATGACCTTCACCAAATGCACTACCTAAAATGTGTAATCAAGGAGACTCTACGCTTGCATCCTGTTGCTCCACTATTAGCTCCAAGAGAGTCCAATACAGCTGTTATGATACAAGGTTATTCCATTCCTCCATAGACAAGAGTCATGGTCAATGCATGGGCTATTGGGAGGGATCCCAAGTCATGGGAAATGCCAGAACTGTTTCTGCCTGAGAGATTTGTCAATAACTCTATTGATTTTAAGGGTCAAAACTTTGAGTACATTCCTTTCGGAGGTGGCAGGAGGGTGTGCCCTGGAATATCATTTGCTATCCCTACTATGGAAATTGCACTTGCTAATCTTCTGTATTTCTTTGATTGGAAGATGCCCAATGGTATGAAACATGAGGACTTAGACATGTCTGAAGCTGAAGGAATCATTGTCGGCTTAAGATTTCGGCTTCTTCTAGTTCCAGCGCGCCACTTCTCTTGACTCTTGAGATGATCAAATCCTTGTTTAAACACGGGCAGATCCTACTTGTTTCAATGGTACAACTAATATTATAGTGTTCAGATTTGTTCGTGGATAAATATGCTTGTTTCTACATGACAATGTGTTAGACACCACGAAAATTTAATAATGACTCCTACTACTGCCACAGTAAGAATCGCATTGAAATCAGCTGCGTATATGAACTAATTGCTTTCTCAAAGTTATCTCTTCCTTATCCAAGGAATTCTATCGGTTTCGTAGGAATTCTATCGGTTCGAACTAAGAAAATTAAAGAGGTGAGGGTCAAGGATTTAAGGTGGAGGTGTTGATGAGACCAAGGCTTTCCATAGATTAGTTTACTAGGGGATGATTAGTTATTAATTTTCCATCTCCCTCAATCATTTCTAACGAGGGAAGAATGTTTAATGATTATTTGGGGATCTCCACCCTTGTTTCTTAAATTTTAGCCACTTTCCTAATATACTCTCTTAAAATTTGTTGGGAATCCAAGCCCGTGCAACAAATGGGCCTTAAAGTCAATGCCATTTGACACGGAACGACCTCCAATTCATAGAATCCAATGCTTTCCAAAGTAGAGCCAGAGATCCTCTCTCTTCGCAGATGGTTTTTTGCTACCAGCAAACTTAACAAGAAACTCAACGGCAGGCACCTTTAGAGCATTTACAACTTTTTGAGATTAATTCCTAGTCCTTAACAGATCGTTTAGCATCTACTTCCTTTTCTGTATTAGTTTTCTGCAGCCTCTATATCCTTTCCAATTAACTGCATATTTGTTCCCCTTGTCATCTCTATTTTTTTTTTTTTTTTAGCCTTTCTGTGTCTTGCACAGGGTGTCTTTTATTCCAATAGTTGAGTCTAAGCTACTCAAATTAACATCCTCCCTTTCAGTGGGGCATTCTTAGATTTTTACTCCACTAAGATCCAATAAGAGTTGGTAACAACATAACTGATGCCTGAAAATCAGCTAGAATCAGCACAATAACAGAAGATCTGCTGAAGATAAGGAATTACAGTTTTCTCTGCCTTTATTCATGCCTTGTAATCTGTTATTTATTTTGTTTCCATTCTTTCTGTACAGCTGGGGATTGACCCATTCAATTGTAATCTCCATTCAATTGTAATCTCAAAACACAGTATAAATGTACAAGGCAAACACTTGGTTGTTCAAGTCATTCAACACACAACACTCTGTTTTCACTTTCATGGTATCGGAGCTTTAGGTTCTTCATACTAGTTGCTTTTGCTTGTCTCATTCCCCTCAAAGTAAGATCTATTCTCATTTTTATTTTTATTTTTTGTATCAGAGCTTTAGGTTTTCTTCATACTTGTTGCTTTTGCTTGTCTCATTCCCCTCAAAGTAAGATCTATTCTCTTTTTTTTTTCTTTCTTTCTTTTCTTTACAAATGGCGTCCAACTCTTCACCCTTTCCCATTACCAATCTCTCCAACCTGGTATCAGTCAAACTAGATAATACCAACTACCTTCTTTGGAAAGACCAACTTGAATCCATCTTCATTAGCTGTGATCTCATGGGCCATATAGATGGATCTACTTCTGCCCCACCATTAACTATTATCTCAACTACAGAGACACCTTCCTCTACCACCTCAATTACTCTCAACCCTGCATACCATGTATGGAGAAAAACCAATCACTTTGTCAGAGCATGTATTAATGCCACCTTAACTGAGTCTCTTTCTTCCCATATCCTTGGCCTCAAAACTGCAAAGGAAGTGTGGGATGCACTTGCTGAACTTTTTCAACAACGGTCTATAGCAAGAAAAACATATCTTTGCAGTGAACTTCAAACCATCCAAAAAGGTTCATCCTCCATCACTGACTATGTTCATCGTATCAAAACATTGGCCGATTCCCTTGCTACAATTGATGAACGTGTAAAAGATTCCGATTTAGTTGGCCACACCTTGAATGGCCTTGGATCAAAATATGGTCCTTTTATCATCACCATTGAAAACAACACCCCACCTGTTTCTTTCACTGACCTTCTGGCCAAACTTCTCACCCATGAGCAGCAGCTTCGTCGTGGCTATAGCACACAGTCCCAGATCCACTTTCCATTCAACACTCCTTACCACAGACACAAGTTAGACTAAAATATTCAAAGGAAATCACAAAGGCAATGGCTCATTCAAAAAAGGGGTAAACCTCCAATCAACAAAATTTCAAACCACAAGGGTACGTCCAACAGGGGTCTGGATTTTTTCCAGGACCTTTGCCTTCTCCACAACAGCAACACAACACTCGTCAGCCTATCAAATGTCAAATTTGTGCCAAGATAGGTCATGCAGCCAGCAAATGTTTCTTTTGATACTCTGCCAATCAAAACAGCAGCAACAACAACACAAATCATGCCTTCGCTGGTCTTCACATGACTCCTCCAGGTACCAATCTTCAGCCGAGAGCGCTTTTTTCCATGGATACTCAATGGATGCCTGATTCCGGTGCAACATCACATATGACATTTGATCCATCAATGCTGCAACAGTCTGCAAATTATTCTAGGTCTGATCAAGTCTTTGTTGGAGATGGTAAGAGTATTCATATCTCACATACCGGTTCCACTACACTACCCACTTTTGCATCTGATTTACAACTTAAAAATGTTCTAGTGGTGCCCAATATTGCAAAAAATCTGTTATCAGTTTCTCAGTTAACGCGTGATAACAATTGTTCCGTTGAGTTTTTTCCATGGGGTTTCTGTGTAAAGGATCTGCCAACAGGGGCGAAACTACTGACGGGACCACTCAAGGGTGACCTCTACTCTCTTTCTGTAGAACAGGGCTCGACAAAGAATAACTCTGTGGCTTTTCTAGGAAAACGTCATTCATCTGAAGTATGGCATCAAAGATTGGGGCATCCATCAGCACAAGTTCTTCAATTACTCAAGTCTAGTGATGATTTAGAAATTTCCCGCTTTCTTAATCACAATAAAATTTGTGAATCTTTTTAGTTAGCAAAAGAATAAAAAACTGCCTTTTGGAACTTCTTCTAGACAGTCTTCTTCTCCTTTGGAACTGACTCATTGTGATTTATGGGGGCCAACGGTGCCCTCTGTTAGTGGTTTTCATTCCTATATAATCTTTGTTGATGATTATAGCAGACACACATGGATTTATCCGCTGCATGCTAAATCTAATGCTTTGGAATGTTTTCGTCATTTTAAATTAATGGCTGAAATATATTTTTTCAACAACTGTCAAATACTTCCAAAGTGACGGTGCTCTAGAGCTCACACGTGGTGTGTTTAAAAAATTTTTGGATGACTGTGGGATTGTTTCTCGAATTTCTTGTCCTCACACGCCAGAACAAAATGGCATTACAGAGAGGAAGCACAAACACATAACTGAAATGGGGTTGTCTCTTTTATTTCAAGCCAAAATGCCAAAAAGGTACTGGTTAGAAGCATTTCTTACTGCAGTCTATCTTATAAACCGCCTCTCGACACCAGTTTTACATGGTCGTTCTCCACATGAAGTATTATATGGGACACAACCGGACTACTTGTTTCTTCATGTATTCGGCTATCAATGCTTTCCTTGCTTGCGACCTTATAGACCTGACAAGCTGTCAAAAAAATCCATTGCTTGTGTCTTCCTTGGCTATAGTCAACATCACAAGGGCTACAGGTGTCTAGATCCAAACAGTGGTCGTGTTTACATCTCTAGACATGTGGTTTTTAATGAGCATTATTTCCCTTTTGCAGTTAGAGAAATCTTTTCTCCATCTCGTGACACTCCATCAAATATTGTCACTCTGCAAGTACCTCACCTTGCTGCTTCATATATAATTGCAGAACATGTTGCTCATACTCCCCAAGCTGCGGTTTCTGGCTCTTCCATTGCCATATACCCACTCTTCTCCATCCACTGTAGTACCTTCACCCACATTGGCTGAACCCACCACCACCTCCTCACCAACCCATCCACCACCGTCCCCTGCTCCCAAACACTTTATGATTACAAGAACTCAAACTGGCAGCAGAAAACTTAAAGTTCCATTCTCCCTCCTTAGCACTCGTCATCCACTTCCTACTGTTTTTTTGTCCACCCTTCATACTACAGCTACAGAACCTACATCCTACAAGACTGCGACTAAAGATGCAAATTGGGTCCTGGCCATGAAAGATAAATATGAGGCCCTCCTTAAGAATAATACATGGTCACTTGTCCCTGCCTCTCCTTCCATGAATATAGTTGGATGTAAATGGGTTTACCGGATCAAAACTAAGAGCAATGGATCTATTCAACGGTATAAAGCGAGACTCGTTGCAAAAGGCTTCCACCAACAACCAAGAATTGATTTCACAGAAACTTTTAGTCCTGTTGTCAAGCCAGCCACAATCCGCACTGTTCTCTCAGTTGCCATCTCAAAAAATTGGCCACTTAGACAACTAGATGTAAAAAATGCCTTTTTACATGGCATGTTAACCGAAGAAGTTTACATGCAACAACCACCAGGGTTTGTCAGTGCCACTCATCCAACACATGTGTGCCGTCTTCATAAAGCAATATATGGCCTTAAACAAGCACCGCGTGCATGGTTTCAAAGGTTCAGCACCTTTTTACTTCACATAGGCTTTACCCGCAGTCTTGCTAACAACTCTATGTTTGTGTTTCATTCAAAAGATGGTATGCTCATTTTACTTCTTTACGTGGATGATATCATATTAACTTGTGATAATATGGCTTTGCTACATCAATTTGTAACACGTCTTGGCACTGAGTTTGCCATGACTGATCTTGGCGACCTTCACTACTTTCTGGGGGTGGAAGCAAAACATACAAATGCTGGCCTTGTACTTTCACAGTCAAAATACACGCTTGATCTCTTGTATTAAACTGGTATGCAAGGCTGCAAACCCAACAAGACTCCAGTCCTGTCTGGCTCTAAATTATCTATGCACTCTAAGTCTCCACTGTCGGATCCTCATGAATATCGCCAGGTAGTAGGTGCCTTACAATACCTCACCATCACTCACCCGGATCTGTCATATGCAGTTAATCAGGTTTGCAAATTCACTACAAGAAATTTGGGGTTTAAGAACGACACAAATTTGTCCTAAAATGTACATATTTTGTCACCGAAACTAATTAAGACGAAAATTTTTTGTCACCCGTTTTGTCGCCAAAGCCTTGTCGCTAAAAGGTCTTGGTGACGAAAAAAAAAATTCGTCATTGAAAAAAGATAAATTTGTGACGATTTTTTTTGTCTCCAATACACCCTGTTGGGAACATACTTGTAAGTAGTTAGTGACAAAATATTTTGTCATTAAAGGAAGTAATTAGAGACAAAAATATTTCGTCATAAATATAAGAAATAGAGACGAAATAATTTTGTCGCATTTAATATAAAGGAAGACGAAAAAAATTTGTCAAAAAAAAACTACCAGTGGATGACGATTTTTTTTGTCTCCAATCGACTCTACAAGAACATACTTGTAACTAATTAATGACAAAATATTTTGTTATTAAAGGAAGAAATTAGAGTAAAAAAATATTTTGTCATAAATATAAGAAATAGAGACGAAATAATTCTGTCGCATTTAATATAAAGGAAGACGAAAAAAATTTGTCAAAGAAGCTACTAGTGGATGACGATTTTTTTTGTCTCCAATTGACTCTGTGGGAACGTACTTGTAACTAATTAATGACAAAATATTTTGTCATTAAAGGAAGAAATTAGAGTCAAAAATATTTTGTCATAAATATAAGAAATAGAGACGAAATAATTTTGTCGCGTTTAATATAAAAGAAGACGATAAAAATTTGTCAAAGAAAGTACCAGTAGATGACGATTTTTTTTGTATCCAATCGACTCTGTGGTAACATACTTATAAGTAATTAACGACAAAATATTTTGTCAATAAAGGAAGAAATTAGAGTAAAATATATTTTGTCATAAATATAAGAAATAGAGACGAAATAATTTTGTTAATAAACTGTAGCATTCACACCTATACACATTCATAGAAAACAATCACCAAATGGTTCACAAAATCTAAAATTGAAATCAATAGACTATCATGAACTCAAATATTAAATTTATAATATTTGAATATCCATACATCACACATCCACCTCATATGCAATTTACAACTCATAGTACTGTTGCATGATAAGAGAAGAGTCACAGTAGGATTTCTAAAGTGGTGGGCAGCCAACATACACAAGAAGAAAGCATATATCTAGTACACAATGGTCTATCAACTAATCAGATTTATCTTCTAATACATAGGGGAGAATCACTGGGTAAGAGAAGTGGTCATTCACCACAAAGGGATTCTACTCTGTACTAACATTCAAATGCCAAACATTCTACTCTGCATACTTGGCCTTCAAGTTGGCTGCATCCTAGCTAGCTGCATGGACTTTTTCAACAAAAGTTGTTTTTCAATTTTCATTCAATCTGCATAAAAAAAGAGGAAGATTAACATATGATTAAGATGTCATATGCACCCTTTAGTGAAACTATAGAATAAATCATCCTTGTAAAAAAAAAAAAAATTCAAACAGATTGCATGTTAACATTTAGATAAAACATCACAAATACAAACTCATTGCATGTTAACATTTTCATAAAAAAAAAAAAAAAATCAGAGAAATTGATGTTAAAGCTGTACACAAACAGACATGGAAGATTTTGTAATACCAACAAATAAAAATATTCAAACTTATCCACACTCTCTCTCTCTCTCTCTCTCCCCCCTATCCAACTATAACATGTACTCCCTCCAAATGCTACTGACCCCACCTGCAGCAAACTCCACCCTCAATAACTTTTAGAAAATGACTGCAACTTCGTTCAAATCCAACATTCTATCAGTTCATTACAATTTTCAACCTCTGTCATATGAATAAATTAAATTGTAACATCTAATTCCACTCCACAACTTTCAACCTCTGTTCATATAATCAAATAACCTGAACATGCACTTTAGCAACCTGTACACATATTCCAAAACCTGTACATGCATTTTCAACTTGTACCACCATTCCAAACCTGAAGGTCACAACAATCTAAGTATAGACCAAAAAATCCATGTCCATTCCATGATTCAATTGAACTAAATTTAGCAACACGTACAAAATTCAAAATTAAGTTAAAATCACCAACTAAAAACTCATGTAAAATTACAAAACCATTACACATCCAACTTCCATTTCCATTCATGTACATAAAACCTAGCTTCCTTTTATAACTACAACTCTAACTTCCTTTTCAAAAATATGTATACCCTTCAACCCACTTCACTAAGAGTGGAGATGAAATAACACAATTTTACCTATCATGAGCAGCATTTAAATCATTCCAACATTTACACATTTAAACCCATTTAATGAAAAAAACTGAATAAAAGGGAGAGCAGGGGGCTGGGTGTTATAGAAATGGGCTAGGGCTGGGGTTTGTGTAAGGGAAAGAAGGGAACTATGTCTCCAATCTCATTACGACTCTAATCTCTCTCTGGAAAGAACTTGAGGACTATGTCTCTAATCTCCATCACTAAAAGATATGGCTCCCAAGGCTCAATTACTAAAGAAAAAGCCCATTTCAAACTCAATTCTTAAGGACTATGTCTTTAATCTTGCATTATCTAGAAGAAGGAAGAAGCCTTACTATTATAACCCAATTAGCCAAAACCCAAACCCAAAGATATATACATATAACATCAGATATTAAAATACTGCACATATCATGTAGTCCAAAAAACCCCCATGAAGGCATAATAAAAACCAAATCATATTCAGTCATCATTTCCCAAAAATGGCCAACCCCTACAACTTAAAAAGAGTAGTCATATACAAACCAACTGAGCTTCAAAGTAAACAACTATTTCATATCTTGGGGGTCATGATGTCATAGAGAGAACCATCACATTTTTACACCAAATGCATATTTTGATAGATCCAGTGATTTAAGACTTTGACAAAATGGTCAGTACTTGGTAAAAATACACGTGACATATATTTACCATTCCATTGACTTCGGCCCCCTCATCAACTAACCAGCATAAGTCAATTCCTGTCATTTCTACTGTTTCTATCAATTGAGCTTCAAGAAAACAATCACCAAACGATATCTAAAATATACTGTTTGTTCTATTAGTATTGGAACCCTAGAAAATTCCAAGCAATGCTTTTCCGTCAAATGGGCTAAATTGAATGATTAAATCTAAAGATTGACAGAGGCAATCAATTAGTCTCCCTTTGCTAGGAAATGGTTGCCCTAGTCATATATGATAACATCATCCACTCTGATGCTTGACAGGCAAGTGCGGTTTTCAATTAAAAACAAGAATCTACCTCTCCTTACTACTAAACAAGTTCAAGGAACACCCTGCTTTTTTGACACGATCAGTCCACTATGGGCACGTTCATGGGAATCTAAGGGCCAAACCTGTAGCGCAAAAAATAATATGCTCATGAGAATGGAACACCCATAGGGGCGATATGCCTCCAACACTAAAATAAACTATACAAATCACAAAATCCATAAAAGAGAAAACACCAAATCATAAAACCCACAAAAGAAATATATTGGAGTGAATAGATGCATATCAATATTTTTCAGCCTAATTGAATGAAATATAGGGCTGTTAATGTGCCATGCTTTAATTGCTTCAGGTTCAGATTTTGAAATGGTTGGTGTGTGCCTCTTTGGAATTGTAATTTTATAAGCCTGTTCACAGCCCCAGTTAATGATGAATGTTTTGTGTATGTCAGTGACCTCATGTGAAACCTACTTCACCAATGGTTTGAAAATTTGGTTAGGCATATATGGTATTTTCTTTTGATCCTTTTGCTCCAGTTGTCTGCTTCATAGGCATATATGAAAATTATATAAGTTCTTTTTACAAAAATCTGACTGACACCTTTGATTTGTGCGCGCAGCTGTATACATGATTCGATGAAGTCTATTTAGATGCCATGGAGGGACATATTTCTAACTTTTGCAAGAATAATAACTAAAAGTAACAATGGCTAATGTGATTTTCATCATCATTGTCATTAATAACAACACCACCTCTTCATCCAAAACAACAAAGCCTTGTTGCATCAATTATTGAGGAGAAACTCCATTTTTTTAATATGGATATGGATATAGATTATTGAGATGAATTTGTATGTATCATGCAATTATATACATGTCAAGGCCTGATTCAAGCCTAGGATCAATTCTCTTTATTCATCTCTCCTAATAAAGAATACAATCACCCACATCTCTAATCATGCATATGGCTCTATATCAAAATACCATAATTACAAAATATGAGATATCTGAAAAAAAAATCCAGATTACTCAAAAGTATTAGAAAGATTCCAAAGTGTAGAAGAAAAAATTCCACTAAGGAAGGCTTCCAAATAAAATAAAATAAAAAAAAAACCCATATCACAAGTACAAATAGGACCATCAATTTTTTTGTGTTTTTAAGCTAGTGCAAAGTTTGGTTATGATTAATCCTCTGTTATCACCGTGCCATGGACTTTAGTCTATATGTAGTTTCTTATTAGCTTTTGTTATGCTTTGTAACAATTACTTAACATGCAACTGCAAGATTTTTATTGCTATCAAATGAAAAGCTTTCATCTCAGCCTTTTTAATTGACTCAAAAGTAACATGACACAACCTATAACTATGCTCAGTTTAATTGTAGCCATTGCATTGCCATGAACAATATGAGTAAAGAGAAGTTCCTAAATGCTTATGCAATATAGGATGGAGCTATTGCATGGCTATTAAATTGCAACATTAAATCACAACATGTTTAAATAGTGATAGGCTTAAGTAGATTAGTGGGGTTTGGTCATAGCTAGGTAGAGTTATGACCTTTTTATAGTTTTAATAACTAAAAGTAACAATGGCTAATGTGATTTTCATCAATGCATTTAGCATGAGAAACATTGAAACAGTGTGCCACAAGAAAACCCATGGCCACTTCCTCATATTGTTGATTCTGAACCAATGGGAAAACAGTACACTTGATGGGTGCCACAAGAGGGAGGAAACTAGACACATTTAATTGTTCCTCATATTGTTAATTGATGTATTCGTTTGCTAATTATTAATCATAGTTTGGCTAATTATTTTGCTTGTAGAAGTATGTCTTAGCTGAGATTAAAAAAAATTACCTCTGGATTGTCTATATCTAAGCAACCATATGTATGCATTATGTACTTAATTACTTGTATGAATGCAAAACAAGATGTATGTGTACTTGGATGCCTTGGTCTCCATGTATGAATATATTTTTTCAATTACACTGAAAAGAGATAAGTTGCATATGGAAAGGATGAAAACCATAATTACCTCCAGCCCATCTGAACCCACATGTATTCTTCAATCAAAAGTCACAAATTAGACACTTCTTTCTTTTTCTCCACTTCATCAAAAGCAGCCTTCTCAGCCTGCAAAACCAATCAAAAGTCACAAATTAGACACTTCTTTCTAAGGCTAAATGATAGACACAGCAATGAGTTTTGAACAGTTAATATATTACATTAATTTTTTTTAAATATATGTCAAACAAAAAACAAAAAATCCATTGTAACTTACTTGCCATAACTCAGTAGCAACATACTTCAAGTTGGGAAGACATTAAGGTCTGGATCGTCCTTGTAATCTGTCATGAAAGTTAATTATTTTTTCATGCACTGAACAAGTGATATATACAAAAAAAAAAAAAACTAACTCCCAATTTCTCACATTAATTCAAACAACCTCATGAAGAACAAGCCAAAACAACGGTTTGTCCAACACAATTTACTATATTATATGGAAAGGCTGATGGTTGGCAGACTCTTTTATAAAATTGACTACCTTGCACTAGAATATCAATATCCTAAAATCAAAAACTCACTCAACGTGAAATAAAATACATGAATCAAATCAATGAGCAATATAAGTGATGAAAGGTTTTTGTCTTCATATAAGAATAAACAAATCCACACACTTAGAAATATCTGTGAATATAGGAAAGTTCCTTTCAGCTTTTGTGATGACAACTTCCTTCAAATGCAGTCTAGTCCATTGATTTGAACTTTTAAAATTCACCTGCACATTAAAAGATGACACAACTTGCATAAAACCATCACCAACATAGTCTGACAATTAAAAACACCAAGTGCACAACACCAATTCACCATGCAGATTAAAAAAAAACACAATCACCAACACAACAACCAGTTATGAAAATCAAATACTACTCTTTTGACAAACCTCTCCAAATTCAACACATAGATCAATCAAACAGATACAATATATTATTGCATTCTATGAAGTCTATGATCTCATAGTCTAGATAAATCAGTTTTTAGGAATCTAATGATTCATTTGTTGTATTCTATGTGCAAGATTTTTTTGTCTTTAACACCTTGTAGGGCTATTTGATAGTTATATTGAAGATTGTGAGCAAATAATAATAAAAAGTTGAAACGAGAGAGTTTGTAGTACAATCTAACCACTTAAAAGCACACTAAGGCAAGGCGAGATTAATATACAACATGATTCCAAATAGCCCCTTTTAGTAACTCATTTCTTCAAAAAGTTAAAACACTTCACGAATATCTACGATGACAGCATTCAACTTAGCTAGAACCAATCAACACTTCATTGATAAAAAAAAATCTAAGCACATTAGGATTTCACAATTAAACATCACAGAAGCAAAGCAAAGACACATCTAACAACAACTCAAGGTAGTTGCAAATTGGAAATCGCCATCTTATATCTTCCTCGTGCCACCATTGTGATCTACTTTTTCTTACCTAATAACACATTTTAACTTATTTTTATTACAACGTATTCTAGTACCTATCAACTAGTCTCTCAATTTAAATAAAGAAATCTAAGGAATTCGATAATGGATGTGGTTGAATTTGTAATTTCCAAAGAGTAAATTCTGTAATATATGTCACCACTTCTTTTCTCCATTTAATTTAAGAAGCCACCATCGACTTCTTATACCTTCTGCAGTTAACAAAAACAGTACCATAATTAGTGGAACCACTCCATAAAAATGGTAGTTGGAGGCTATCATGCAACAGTGGCCTCACTCTCATCTACATCCTTTGTGGTTGCAATAGCTATTTTTTGATGCATATAGACACTCTGTCTTGAGAAGAATGAGAAGCTAGCGTTCTTTGAATTTATGGTATATAATATTTTTACAATTGAGTTCGAGGAGTAACATCAAGGGATCCTATGTTCATATATTCTTTTCTTGGAACGATGCTGATGACTTCCAATGCCCAAAACTTGAAGAATATTGAGGCTATGATGTATAAGTGCAAATTGGTGGGTTAGTAAAGAGCCTGTCTTATTTTCAACCACCATAAAAGGACATCGTATATAGGTGCAACAATTGCAGATAATCAGACAGCAATTGAGCATGCTAATGCGCCAATGTTCAAGACATAATACCACAGGTATTTCCGCTTGTGGTTCACTAGCAAGGTCATTAATGGATATTTGCATTGCTTAGTTGAGGGTGATGTTGTTATGCAGGGGCTTGATTACCAATGGTGCTGAGCATGCGAGTCCCAACTGTCTGGTGACTATAAGCAGGAAGGATTATCTTCTACATGTGAGAATAAATAATAACATAAGGAGATTTAAAGGATTTCCCACCTTTGGGTAGGACCTTGCGGTCAAGGAATTCACAGGCGGGTTGAAGGTTCACATTCGGACGGACAGAGGAGATTATTAATGCCAGCCAAAAAGGTAGTGATACCCATGTATTGCGTGAACCATCAAAACTACGTGAGCACAAAGTACTAGGCAACTCCAGGTGTACTGAATTAGGTATAATTAGATCTTCTTTTTATCTCTGTAGGTCACTTAGTGAATTATTCATCGGTGTTTCCACTTGCTGAGTAATACCATCAAACGTAATAAACTTCATGATTATAGAAAATAGTAAGATTTCTACCAATATGGTATGACAACAAGCTAGGATATAGTCAAGCATATGAAATTAAGATTCGAACTTTAACTTGTTTGGGTTTCATCATATCACTGGCACAATTTCAGATAAGTTAGGCAATTGTAGATGCAAGAATGGGAATATCACTGCAAAGTTGAAATTCTTTTCCACCATTTTAGACAGAGATCTACAACACATACGAAAGAACACTTAAAACCGAAAATCACCCACAATCGGATGAAACTTTTTTGCTATTTGGGATAGGGTAAATTCAGCGAAGTATGTAAGACTCTTAAATGACATATCCCAAAAGAAATAATAAAAAACCAAAAAAGATTAATCATGATATCATCGCATCTAGATAGAACTCCCTAATGAAAAATTCAAAAAACCCACATAATGAGATAAAACATACCTGGGAATTCATTGACGTCAGTCCTCCTCACTTGTCGCCAAGCGACACTCATTTCAATACCAGAAGAAATTTATACAAAACCTAGATTATATAGGGTCATGTTACCTTCCTCTGGTGTATGGAGTTGGAGAGAGATGAGATTAGAGAGATAGATCGACGTGAGGATGAGGAGAGGAGAGGTGTAGTGTGGAGGTTAAGAGGGGTAGGCGCCGAGGTTATCGACCTATGGCAAAGGTGGAGTGAAGTGAGCTGCCAGATGGATGATAATGGATCGAGGATTTGATACTTGATAGAGTGGTGCCGTGCGTACGTTAGAACGGCGCAATAGAAATGGAAAGGAAAGGAAAAGGCACATGGTAGATGGTGGTGGGAGTGGAGTGTGGATGTCTAGAAAGAAGAGAAAGAGGGATGGAAACCAGAGAAAGTCATGAAAAGAAGAGAGAAATTTCGAGGAAAGTGACTCAAAAGACCCTCTGAAAAATAGATTATGTAGAAATCAACGATTTGGAGAAAGATAGTAAGCGTTAGGCGAATCTCAGAGAAATTTCAGGGAAAGACAGGAACTGCTGAAACAAAGCAGAAAGAAATAAAGAAACAGAGAGTGGTTTCTCTGCTTTGGTTGGGATTCCAGGAAATCTATTTTAAGATTTGAGAGCTGAAACTGAAAGAATAAGGTATAGAAGAGAAGAAGTAGGTGTTTAAAAAGAGTATAAAATGGGGGAGAGGGTGAGAGAAAAGGTGGATCTACTGAGAGGGATGGAAAGGACGGCGTGAGAGGATGATGAAGGATGCGTAGCGAGGTGGCATGAGAGAGATGGAGAGGGCCAGTGAGATGAAGGAGGTCGAGGGATGGAGGGTTGCAGGGATGTGTGAGAGCTTGAAGGAGATGGCCGGGTATGGGTGAGAGTGGTGCTGCTGCGTGAGGATGGTGGGTGGCGTGAAGATGGGTGGTGCGCCTATGGGAGGCGAAGAGAATGGGTGTGATGGGGATGGGGAGAGCGAGAGATTAGGGCATAAAGGTATGATTTGTAATATAACTTGGGGGCCACTTATGGCCGCCGCTTAAAATGATTTTTAACGGAGCCCCCCTCTCATGGACGCTACAAACTCCTTTTAACCTCAAAAGCATTTCTCAACGGACAGCCTTGCGTCACAATAGGCAAAATAATTGTACCCTTGCATCACCAATAGGCAAAATAATTGCCAAAGCATTATTGCATTGCTATTAAGAAAACACACATTAGCAAAACTTTTTATCATTTGGGGGAAATTATGTTGGTGCCAATGTGTTTTTCACAGTTTTTGCCAACGGTCTTACTTGCGTCGGTACAAGTAACAATTCTCTGTGATTTTTACCAACACATATTTTCACTGCATCGGAAAATAGTGTCAATGAAGGTTTTCCACAGCTTTTGCCAATGCGGTCTTACTTGCGTCGGTAAAAGTAGCAATTCCCTGTAACTTTTGCAATGCAAATTTTCATTGCATCAAAAATAGTGTCGAGAAAGGTAAGTTTGTCATAGATGGGGCTTTCTGGACGCAACTCATGCATTGGCAATGGTGCGAATAAAAACTCAGAACTTTCCTAGCGCACACTTGTGCGTCGCCAGTAGGCAAGATAATTGCCAACGCATTATTGCGTCGCTATTAGAAAAAACACGCGTTGGCAAAACTTTCTCTCTGTTAGGAAAGGTAAGTTTTCATAGATGAGGCTTTGCGGACGCAACAACTGCATTGGCAGAAACTCAGAGCTTTCCCAACACACACATGTGCGTCGCCAATAGGTAAGATAATTGCCAACGCATTATTGCGTCGCCATTAGAAAAACATAGTCTTACTTGCGTCGGCAAAAGTAGCAATTTTTGTAACTTTTGCCAACGCAGTCCAAATATGCGTTGGAAATAAGACTTTTTACCAACTAATTTTCAATGCGTCGACAAATATTGTCGGGAAATGTGCAGTTTGTTGTAGTGGGGGGGGGATTTTAGTCATTTTAAAGGCTTTTCCAAAGTAGTACTTGTGAGAGAGGAATAGGCTCAAGTGCGAATGAAATTGGCGCCTTATTTGTTGGCCGAAATATTTTCGTCTTCCATAACTTATCCTTATTAGTGACGAATTACGTTCGTCGCAAAAACAAATTATATTTTGTGACAAAAATGTTCGTTCCAATGAGCTAAAATAATTCGCGCCAGCAAATGAAATTGGCGCCTTATTTTTGTGACCAAATATTTTCGTCTTCCATAACTTATCCTTATTAGTGACGAATTACGCTCGTCACAAAAACAAAATTATTTTGTGAAAAAAAATGGTTCGTCGCCAATGAGCGAAAAGAATCACGCCAAGCAAATGAAATTGCGCCGGGATTGGTGCAGAAATAGTTTCGTCGGCCTAGAACTTAGCCTTATTGGTGACGAAGGACGTTGTCGCAAAAAAATTAGGGAATTTTGTGACAACAATGTTCGGCGGCCAAGGAGCCGAAAGAAGGGGCGCCAACAACAAAGGAAGGGCGCGCCGTGAGGGTGACAGACGAAAAGGGGGGCGGCGCCGAGACGGGGGAAAAAAAGGAAAACAAACGACAAAAGGGAGAGGGCGGCAGCGGGGGGGTGCGGGGAAGACAAAAAAAAAGGGGCGGCAGCAAAGTGCGGCACAACAGGCCGAAAGAGGCTGGGGGAGGGAGGGCACGCACCAACAACCGAGCCAGCGGGCAAGGCGGGCGAAACGCAGGCGACGGGAGCGGAAAGAGACGCGAGGGCGGGCGGGAACAGGGCAAACCGGGCCCGTCGGCGCGGGCGGTTGCCTTCTCAGATGCGAATTGGGCTGGTTGCCCAGATTCACTTCGATCAACCACTGGATTTTGCACATACTTAGAATCTAATCTCTTCTCTTGGGGATCCGAAAAGCAACCCACAGTTTCAAGATCCAGCTCGGAAGCTGAATACAAAGCGCTTGCAATCACAGTTTTGAAAATGTTATGGCTTTCCTATCTCTTACATGATCTTCATGTTCCAGTCAAGTTACATATGATCATACACTGCGACAACATAAGTGCAACACATATGGCAGCCAACCCAGTTCTTCATGCTCGAACTAAACATATTGAGGTTGATTACCACTTTGTCCGTGATTTAGTGATCAATAACATACTTCAAGTTCAGTTTGTTCGATCCAATTATCAGATTGCAGACATCTTCACAAAAGGACTTCCTTCACATTCTTTCTTACAACACCAATCCAAACTGTTGTGGTTACCACCCATCAGTTTGCAGGGGGATAACAACATAACTGATGCCTGAAAATCAGCTAGAATCAGCACAATAACAAAAGATCTACTGAAGATAAGGAATTACAGTTTTCTCTCCCTTTATTCATGCCTTGTAATCAAATCTGTTATTTATTTTGTTTCCATTCTTTCTGTACAGCTGGGGATTGACCCATTCAATTGTAATCTCCATTCAATTGTAATATCAAAACATGGTATAAATGTACATGGCAAACACTCGGTTGTTCAAGCCATTCAACACACAACACTCTGTTTTCACTTTCAGTTGGTCTCACCATATGTGTCACACCCTCAAAATCGGACTTCAGCAGCTGTCCGATCTCGGGAAGTATGATTTAGGATTAAATTAACAATTTTGTTTACCTTAGGATCCGCGTGTGTGAGGATATCAAAATTCCAATACAATCTGAATATTTTGCGAACGCTTGCATGGTGTTGTGACGTGGAGCCCGTGGCCATCGGATTTTGTGCCACACTCAACCGCTATCACAAAGCCATCAAAGTCAAGGCCCATAATCAGACTGGAAAAAACCAAGATAATAAATATACATAATTGACAGTAACAGGTTGTTTATTTTCCAAGCATGTTCAAATTACAAGTAATACAAGTGCATTAATTAACATCCCAAGTAAAAAGGCTAAAAAAAGCCATACAAAAATAACAAGCTAAGAACAAATACTACCCAGGTATGTAATGTCAAGCATGGCGTCGACATGACATCATAGACAAAACGAACCTGCAAAAATCG